>SMLS01069469.1:0-91968 GCA_004785975.1 Popillia japonica
AAAAAAAAAATAGAATTCTAAGCAAGAAAATAAAAAACAACAAAAAATAAAACTAAATTATATACTAAATTAATTTTTATTATTTTAGTATATAATACATAAATAAAATGAACAAAATTCTATATCAAAGAAATAAAATAGTCTAAGAAAATAATTAATATTTTGTAACATATTCTTCACACATAATCACTGCTTCCTGTCGCAGTGCATTTCTATTCTGTGAATCTTCATGATTTCTCATATCTTCGCATACATACATCTTATATTTCCAGACGTTTTCTTTTGGACTCAAGTCTGGGGAGTTTGCTGGCCAAGCCACAAGAATGAGTGTCTGGTGTATTTCAAACCACTCTAGCACTGCCACAGCAGTGTAAATAGCACTGTTGTTGTGAACAAACATACTTCTTCCTTCATAAACTGAACAAAATCTGGAACAAAATCTCCTGGCACAAGACTGCTTACCCACGCCCTATGTACTGCCGAAACTCGTTCGCTAGACCTTCGTTAAATAACATTTGTCTGGTTGTATCAAGTATTTGCTGTTTTATATGCGAACAGTTTAACATTTTGACCAGATCAAAATGATTTTTCATCAGGAAAAGCGACATCGTTCCAATGAAAATGCAAATAGTGGACCGCAAAATTTAGGCGACGTATATCACTCTCACTTAATTTTTTTTATAACTGATTTGTTAGATACATACTTGCAGTTGTGTAGCTTCTTTGAATTTTCTAGAGCACTGTAAAGGATTTTCATGGGACGTCGTTGCCAGAAAATGTAGATTAAAAAAAATCCCAACACTAGTAGGTACCTACTAACCGATTTACTGACCTATTTCTCGTGCTGAATAACCTTTCTGGCAAAAACCTATAATCTACCGCTTAGTAAACTCCGTTGTATAACCTTTATTCGCTGTCACCAATGTTGTAAGTATATGACAATTAAAACAACTTTATCTATCTAAAACAGTGTGTCTCAATTTAATCTTTAAATTTGACTTTCAAGAGGAAAATTTAAGAAGGTTGCAATCGCAAATATTTTTCGCATTACCTAACCGATAGGGTTCCCATTACAATCATCCTTCTATTATATTTCGCATATCTACGTAAGAAGATAATTAAATTAAATTCTAGCTGCGAAAGTGTTTGTTTATTTTTAGGATTTACAGTGCGTAACCGCATAACGCATAACCGTATTCAATCAATCTAAAAGTATTCCAAGTTTAGATTTCTTACAATTAGAATCTCAAATAACGAAATATTGCATATAAATTTTTGTTATCTGCAATCAATAAGGACAAATCGTTAAATATATTAATAATCGGATACTTATAAATATTATACAATGCTATACCTAAGTCAATTGTCTATTTATTATGTATACAATTTCGGGAGAAACTGTCAATTATTGAATTTGCATGTTTAATAGAATAGCCGCCGGAATTACAATTACCCAAGTTGTTTGTCTGTTAATATTTTTCTACTTGATTTAAGCCCGATGTAATTTTATGGCATCATGATTCATTTATTATGTCGCCGATACTACTTAAAAGTTGTAATAATACAATCATCAAGATATTGTTTAAATAACAGCAATTTAAGCTTATTAGTCTTTATACATATAGATACAACCACCCATTGCTGAAACTTTTTTATAAATATGTATGTTGAGATCAACGACAAAATAACGATAAATCCGAGATTTATTATCCGGATTGTGATCAAACCAACAGATTTTGTGTTTTTATCGGAGAAAATATCTCTGTATTTGTGTTTTGTAGGTCGCCTTGTGATTGCATTCAGTTGTGCTGGTCCAGCCGGATATATCCACTCTCAAAAGCAATATCTTATTTGGTTACTTTTTCTAGCTTTTTGTACAGATATGATTAAACTTTTAAGTATTGTTTGAGCTTTTATAGCATTATTTGGTATACTTCTTTGATTTAAATTGCAAGTGGTATCTATTTTCATCGCTTACTAATTTTATATTAAATAATAATCTAGTTTGTTGATATCTCAGCAACTTATAGTACCAATAACTTGAAAACAAATGACAATCCGGAATTTTTCAATATTCCAAAAATTTATCTTACCTATATAAAACTTATTTAGTTTTTCAAAAAACCTTAAAGTTGAGAAATGTCCTGATAAATTTGAAATGAGATTATAGCAAGTAAGAAATTGTGCAGAACTTTTCTAATTTAAGCGCTATATACAGAATATTGTGCATAACAGCCATATTTACGACAATTTCAATCAAATACAAATTTCTATATGATTTAAAACGCATTAAAATTTAATTTTAGTATTTATACATTTAAAATGTAAGTTAATACATATTATTTCACAATATAAATACATACATACATATGTACATATATGTAAGTCATAATAACACTAATCCGTATTCAAAACCATATAAAAACCCTGCATTAACTTTTTCTGGCTATTTTTTGTTTCTAGTGTTTACTTTAAACTTTGCTGCAACCACATAACTGAAAGACATTTATTTTTTGTCCAAATAATATCAAGAAGGGATGGTGAAAAGTATACATAGAGCTCAACTCTGACTTCGCTCAGTTGCAAGGTGCTGCTCGTGTTTCGTGCGCGTTTCTATTATAAATAAAGCGTATAGTGCGGAAAATACTTGCGTATATTTTTTGCGTTGAACTGAGCGAGTTATGAATTTTGTTTTTACTCAAAATGAAGACGAGTTGCTACATGATTTAGTGTTGTTTTAACTTTCGTGGCGGGTTGTCTATAATGAATAACGCTTTTGTGCGGCGATCTAGTAACTGTTTGTTTTGCACATTTCTAGTGCTGTTGCTCGCTAATTTCGCTGATTGTGCAAAGGATTCGGTAAGAAAATTATAGATAATTGTTAAGTGATAAGGGTTTTAAAGGAACTTTTAATAATTTTTGTTTCTATCACATTTTGTTTATCCCGTTATTACTAAGAATTTGATTCAAATTTAATGCAATAGACCTAATGAGTTTTGTATTAGAAATAAAGTAATTACTGAACCTAGAATGAACAACACTTCAGATATTTGCTCTTACCACCAGTTATTGCTGTGCACTAATTATATGATATTAATTCTCATAATTCCGTAGACACTAACTCATTTTCAGTGTACCTACTTTAGCACGAAAGTTTTCCTATTATTGTGGTAGATGCACAAAAAATAAATACCTATATTTTGCTTCTTTACCGATTTAAATTTTGTTGACGAATAGATTTAAATACATTCACACAACATATAAGTTAGAGCACTGCGAGCTATGTATTTCCTCGATAACTGGTAAAGATATCGGCTCTTCCTGTTAGGAAGAAAATTAAATATTGCCTCCATTAAGTATGTAGTAGTGTGTATACTTAATACTCATGGAGACTACTATTGCTGATATTAATTAGGACGCGTGGTATAATTCTGTAAATCATGGGTATATTATGTAAGTTAAAACAATAAAAGGTAATAAAATACTAAAAATATTATAATGTATTTCTGGCATACAAAACAAAAAACTCTTCTTTTGCACTAAGAGCAGCTAGATTAGTTTTGCGCATCCAATTTACGAGTTTTTCCAGAGTTGTGCGGTCCACCGCTCTTGCAAAATATTCCAGAGATTTCTTGTGGATGTTGGACATTGGATGTTGCAAATTCTTCTATCCAATTCACACCGCAACAGGTCATTACGGTTAATGTGTGCACTTTGTGGCGACAATACCATCAACTGCAGGATGTTTTTTGCTGTCCATCCTTTCTTAGTTTCCGCATAATACTACCGTGTGTTTCGGATCTTCATGCACAAACACCAAATTATAACCGATGAAACGTTTGCCCAACATGATCGTATTTTTCTGCAATATTTGGACATAGTTTTGTATTCCTCATAGTCCTCTCAGATGGTTTGCAGCCCCAGCATAACAAAGCAATTTTTAGCAAGTATAGAAGTTCTTCCTTGTTTAATAGTTGGAAGACTACAATCGAATAGTATCTTTGCGGTCTTTAAAAGGCAAATGCTCGTCGTCTTTGTCCACTACAGTTATTCATGAACGCTCAGGACCTACATGGCACTTTTTTCTTATGACGTATGCTTTCCACTAACAATTTCACAATGTTTGACACTACTTTTTTGTTAAACAAGCACTAGTTATTGATGTGCATAGAAAAAATATGTAAGCGTCTCCCAGATATAAACTTTAAAACAAATAATAAAATTTCTAAATCATCCTAAGGATATTTGCATTCTGAAATATACGAATTATTAAATGACTTAAGTTACCACCAAGTTTTCTGCAAGGAAAAAAATGTTATAATAGTAAATAGATGTAATTAGGTAGAAACTCCTGTAATATTTGTTTGTCTTATGTCGAATGAAGAATTTATTTAGACAAACAACAACCACACGTTTGGAAACAATGTCGGGTTTTATACTACCAGCGATTCATTGGCATTAAGTAGAGGTTACAAGAATTGTGGTGTTAATTCTTCTAATTGGATTAGTATGAATTAACAACAGCTTTTTTGTCAGTTTGATCTTTGGTGCAATAATTTATGATGTTAAAGTTTAGGTATGCAGACACATTTGGGTAGAAACACAGTAAGTTAAGGTAGTTATTTCAAAAAGTGCTATTGAATCCTATCATTAGCCTTAATATTTTTAGGATTTTACAGCATCTCGTTGTTTTGTTTCTAAAACATAACTTTGTGACTGTTTAACCAACTTATATTCTCTTTATACATTTAATTGCTATCGTCGGAAAAATAAAGTCCAATTATTATTTGGTAGGTAATATCTTGCAATTCCATTCACCATATTCTTTACATGATCAAAGTATATCAAATTTGATACTTTCCCATAATATTTTTCCCATGGATGCTTCTGGATCTAGATACAAAGCGTTGAGGTTTTATAAAAAAAAGGAACAAGCTCAACTATAATTTACTATTATTACAGTTATTTTTGTTGGTAACTGGTGTTATGTAGATAAATTAATTATATTTGTCTCCCTTATTACGAGAGATACAGATTCGATTAAATGAGATGAGATTCTCCTGAGGTAAGATGCTATTGGACCCCCTAAAATACCTTAGATATTTAACGTGGTTCTGCAGCTGTGGCAAAAAAAGTGAATTTTTGAGTTTTCGATTTTTTTAAATAAATCATTTATTTTAAAATGAAGTTGAATTTAATTCACACTTTTTTAAGACACTTTATTAATAGGAATCTAGCGATGTATTCAGATTGTTCAGATATGTCACCGTAGTTGAGTTACAACTGTCAACTTCATTTTTTCTTATAAGGCTCATAGTTGGCTATGACATTTCCAAAAATGTATACTTTAGCATATCCAATAGGAAAATTGGTGACAAAAAAAATCAAAAAAGTATTATTTTTACACTAGTATGTAGTATATGTATTTTATAGTCGCGCAGTTGTCAGTTGACGGTTTTGTAAACAAAGAAATAAAGAAAAATTTCTTTAAAACAAATATTTATTAACGTAGAATTCTTTAAAGTTATTTAAATTTTACATAAAACAAAATCAAAACAAAAAATTACAAAAAATGTTCAAAGATTTAACCATTATTTTTCAAACGTAGGTACATACCTATGATCTTTCAATCGTAGTTTTAACGGTTTTGTGTAAAATACGCTTTGGAATATCTGGAATTGTTTAAATCACGTTTTTGTAGCTCCATCTACGTTATCGTAGGTGCGAAGGTAGGTCTTCAATGTAACCTTCCAGAAAGAAGTCTAGCGATGTCAGATCCGAAGATCTTCATGTCCACGCAATCGGTTAACGAGTTTAGATACCATTCTTACCAAAATGGTCAGTGAAGTAATTGGTTACAATTCTTGAATTATGAGCTGGTGCATCATCCTGATGAAACCAAATATTAGTAGCCTTCGCAAAAGATAATTGATCTAGCAAGTCTTCAATGTTGTTTTGCAATAAATGGCGATAACCGGGGGAGGAGTGAGAGGAGAGGGAGGGTTTATTAAAAATTATAGGAACCAATTAATGGCGACTATAGTATGCCATACCAGATGTTAAACCCAAAACGTACTTAATGTCGTGCAGATCTGAGCACATTAGGATTTCCTGGAGACCAAAATCAAAAATTGTATCTGTTGAATAAACCGTTGTTTGTGTATCTATTTTTATCAGACCATAACATTGTAGCAGCAAAATTGTCATTATCCAGTGACTTCTCTTCTTTCATTATCACTCGGTTTTAAAGATTGGCAGACAGTGTAATTATACGAATGATATTTGCGGGATTTCAAAATCTTATGTACAGTGGATTTGGATGTTCCGATGTTATAATTAATATTGAAATTCAGGAGTTGATGTGTTTGGATTTTCAACAACTGCATGTAAAACGTAGGCTTGGTTTATTGACAT
Organism: Popillia japonica; assembly: GCA_004785975.1. Lineage (NCBI taxonomy): Eukaryota > Metazoa > Arthropoda > Insecta > Coleoptera > Scarabaeidae > Popillia > Popillia japonica. The sequence goes on from SMLS01069469.1 coordinate 6,415, forward strand.
ATACTTTTCAATTTTCTTAATTTATATTTGGTTGGTTTTGAAACTTTGTAAGTAGTTAGGTGAGCTTGACTTCTTTTTGGATACCGGACTAGGTATAGCGGGGCACTATTTTCTTACCTTCTGACCAAGTAAACTACACACAAAGCAAACTTAATAACAAACAATTGCAATGACCGTTACTTAGATTTCGTTTTCGTTTTCGAAACACGACCAACGCTCTTACCTACTAGTGTCAAAATAAAACTTTTTTTTGTTTTTGTCAAATATTTTTCATAGAGGATATGTTAAATTATACATTTTTGTAAAGAGAAAAATCTCTTTTTAAATATGTCGTAGCCAACTATAAGAAAAAATGAAGTTGACAGTTGTAACTCAACTACGCTGACATATCTGAAAAATCTGAATACATCACTAGATTCCTATTAACAAAGTGTCTTAAGAAAATGTCAATTAAATTCAACTTCCTCTTAAAATCAATGAGTTATTAAAAAAAATCGCCACATATGCCACAGCATCTGAACCACGTTAATATCTAAAGTTTTTTTTATGGGAGTCAACACCATTTTACCTCAGGAGAAGTTCATTTCCTTTAACCGAATCTGTATCTCTCGTAATAACGGAGATCCCCATGTTGAGAATGATTCTGTGGACACACGGTATATTGCCAAGTGTTGAGTATTATATACCATATTGAAAAACAATTCGGAAAGAAAAACTCGATATCTGACGGCATGAAAATTAAATTTGATGAGGGTTCAAGTGGCCGGTAAGCTTTACACATAACGAGCAGGCGTTTAAAAAATCTTACTTTCATTTTCAATTTGCGAGATAAATTCCAAGAGATTTTACTGAATAACTGTAGGCAGTAACTCGCGACATATTAAAAACGTCTTGAAGGAAAAACAATGTTATTAAGAAGATATATTTGCTCGTTTCTTTTTAATTAGAGGAAACCTAACCGAATTAATGGCGTGATTATTCAAAGATGTCATAGTACAAATTACTGGTAGTTAACTACAAACATCAATTGAATTTTCACCATCACAATATCCTTGCTGTTGTTAGTTTTAATTATTTCATATTTCGACGTACAATATAATTAAAATTGTATGCAGTGACTAAACTAAATGAATTTGGAAAAAAGGGAAAAGGTTTAACACATTATACGTTCTCTACGTACTCGTATTACGTTCTTGATATTTAATTTTTGAAGTATACAATGTTGATTGTAATAAAAAAAACCAGAACAAATGTACGTCATTTACTTTTATTCGTATGTGACTATCTGTTAAAAAACAAATACAGCGATTATGAACATTATTGAACAAATTTAGAAAGACTAGTCAACGTAGCCCAAGGAAGTATTCTTTGTAGTATTTATTTAATATTTAGTATTTTAGTTTAAACAACTTTCAATAAAATGACATTCTCTTTCGTGCAATAACACTTTAGCAGCACATGGTGTCGCTGTTTTCTGTATTCTTGAGTATTCTTGAGTAGATCTTACTTTTGTAGATACTCTGCTCTCTCTTGGGTGTCAGAAGTATTTTCTGTAAGTATTTTCTGTAAATATCCATCAATTATTTCTAGTGTCAGTCGCGGGAGCCTCAAAACACATTGCAAATTTTATCTCATATACAAAACAGTATACAATGCCTTTAAATTGAGATTATTCTGGATGAAACAAATACTTTATTTTTAACTGGGAGATGAGATCGCTGCTGGCAAATATATTGTAGCTCTTTTATTATGATGTGCCTCTCTTTTATCGCAAAGAAGAAACTGAGAATTGGAACGAATTTATTACTGCGTGCTATAAAACTTTCGTGTTTTAATGCCTCCTAGTAAATTTGTCTTAACTGGAGGTATATTTAGATATTACTACCTACTACACTACCGCTACGACTTCAACTTTCTAGAACAACATTTTTCACTTGTTTCGAAAGATGCATTAGGAATACTTTATGATGTGCACTTATGTATACTTTCGATAGTTAAGCAGTTGCGTTATGAGCTTTTAAACTATAACGAAAATTACTCCGAGCTTCCTGAAATAACGGAATTTATATGCGCATAAAATCTATGGCAACATTTCAAAATGGTTATTTTTAACGGTCGATTTTTGAAGGATAATAGGTAATATACATAGATCATATTGCCATTAAAGCAATGAAACTTCTATAGAACATAGCAGTGGGTAGAAAAGGCGTCGCGATGTCAGAAGTGCATATATTGCGTTCAATAAATAATCCGAACACGATGCGGTAAGAAACAATATAGTCTATGTTATTATGTTGTTGCTAACTACGAGAATATTACAAGAAATACTAACAACTTGAAGTTTCCGAGCTGGACATCTGCATCACTGCAGTCTTCCGATTCTTTAATTGATATTTGTTAGTGTAAAATATTTTTGTATATTGTATTTTGAACCGATCGATTGAACATAAATGGTATGTAGGAGTGATCAAAAAATTTGAATACTAAAGAATTTGAGAACTAAAGTACTTTCAAGATTGCGGTACACCGGAATACACCAGAAGTAGTCGTCAACTTCCTCATTTTAGCTTCTAATTCATAATTGAAAATTCCATATAAGGAGGAATTTGTTATTCAATTTGAATTTAGTTCTCCCAATTATTTCCCCATTATTATAATAATAATTATTATAATAATATCTTTATTAATGCCAGTATACAAGAAATAGTATTTACATACATACGTCAAAGAAAAACGACAAAATAATCAAGCATTAGTGGTATATCACTAAAGTTATTGGATAAATATTCATCAACTGAGTAGAAGCTCTTGGACAACAAATATTGCTTCATAATTTTTTTAAACGAATTAAGAGGTAAGTTCTTAATGTGATCAGGAAGAACAGTAAAACATTTAATGGCATAGTAATTCACGCTATTGTAACTTTTACCTAATCTCAATCGACGTATCCTAATGTAGTCATTATGTCTGGTCGGGTAATCATGAAAATCATTATTGGAGGCTTGTCGTGGTAAAAACTTTAAGGCTGCAAAAGCATCCCTGCAATCCGTTCTCTAGCTCAAATTCGCAATCAATCTGATGCATCCCCGTTGTAACTCAAAGACTTTGAATAGGTGGCTAGAATGCCCCCCCCAACTAGGATGGCATAACTCATAACTGAATGGAGGTAAGCAGCATATACGTATTTCAAATGTATAGGAGACAGTTTATTTTTTAATGATTTAATTAAAACAATTTTTTTGTTAGTCTTACAAACAAGTCATCAATGTGATTCTCCCAGGTTAACTTAGGGTCTAACAGAACACCGAGTAATCTTACGGATTTATTAAAATCGTTATCAGTTGGCCTCAATGTCAGTGTAAGTCTCTGTAGCTTAGTTACGTTCACACACAATTTCTTAGATAGGAACTTATTGCGGAGTTCATGATCTCGGTACGAGTAGTGAGATAGGACTCTGAATGGTCCGAATTTAACGCCGTAGTATCATCGGTAAAAACGATAAATTTTGTATTAATATCACAATGAGGTAGGTCATTAATATAGATCAAAAATAGACAGGAACCAAGGACTGATATTTGTGGTATACCATGTATAATATTTTTAATATTTGATGACGTGTTATTATATTTTTCGAAACTGCTAAAAAAGATCTTATCATTATTAATACATATAAGATGTGCGAATTATTATATACATACATACTTGAAAGCGAACTTGGAAATATGTATTGCCAAAAGACAATCTTAAAATAGGAAGTGACCATGTTTTATTATTCTACATTAAAACCGAGTGTCAGTGGCTAAAATTTTCTACTATAGTCTTTGAAGCATTGCCACACAATTATATGTAGATTGTTAGTTGTCGTCGAAAAGTCAAATGGTACTGTAAACCGGGCTATCAACATCAACCCTTCCTAGAATGCCATGGATACATACATATGTATATATACAGGGTGTCCGCGAAATACAAAGCATGCTTTTAAGGGATGATAGCTACAACGATTTAGAAACAAAAACATATAATATACCTTGGGTCTATCTGTAAGCGTAAACGAGAAAAAAATTATTTCTAATGTCACAAACTTCGACGCATACACCGGCAGCTAATCAGTGCAAGATTTACCCGACGATTACAGGCGTGTGTTCTTGAAAATGGGCAACACATCGAGACTTTCCTGTAATACATTTTCTCCTGTCTCTCAAAAAAGTCCTTTTTAGGACCACCAATTTATCACAAATAAAAGAAAAGAACTCAATTTTGTAGTAGCCTTTACGAAAGAGCTTAAAGCGCCATAACATAATTGCAATAATTACATTATTTTCGTTCAATGCGACTTTCTCTCAACTTAAATTTTCATTTACCGATCGGAGGCTGCTATTAAATACGCCCTTTTCACTCTAACTTCAACATAACATCGATTTTATTGTCATAACATTATTAAAAAAAAACGCAAAGGTACCTTTATTTTAAAACGTATGGCCATTGACTTCGTACGATACAAGTTCAAGGTCGTATAAACAGATGATGCTTGGCTTGCATGTGCGCTTCTAACAGCATACGTGTACAGTATGGTGGAAGAGAAATGACACCACGCTTCAATTTCAAAGTATGAAATAATTCGTTTTCATCGTTGTTTTCTGTTATTTTCAACCCTAAATTTTTGATATGGTTTTTTGGTTATTTAAGAAGCAATATGGATGAGTTTTCTTGTACAGTTTGACCAAATAAGGTTTTTAGAAATAATTTTTTTTCTCGTTTACGCTTACAGATAGACCCAAGGTGTATTATATGTTTTTGTTTCTAAATCGTTGTAGCTATCATCCCTTAAAAGCGTGCTTTGTATTTCGCGGACACCCTGTATAGCACTGACATGTTTGTATAAAGAGAATTGCTATTTTCCATTAAAAAATTACTTTTGGCAATTTTTACAATTTTGTTTTCAGGTGTATAGTTCGCACATCCTGTATTATTATTAATAATAAGTTTACTCAATAATTTCTGCCTGCAAACAAGTGTAGTATAAGAAATTAAATAAGTTACAAATGACTAGACATGCATATCTGTAACTTTACAAAATATACAAAAAGATTCAATGTACTTGCCGAATTATAATAAAATTCTGTGATATCTGTAGGTATTATTATATTTTTGTTATCTCTTAACAATGCTATTCAAACACTACGGAAAATATTCTGTCGATAACGTTAATTACATTTAATACCTTTAGATGCTAACTAAATTATTATCTTTTACCTATATGAATATTTAGACTAAATCCTCTTCATTGTTTTCTTTTTAATATGTATGTGTACTGCAACGAAAGAGTAACAAATTTATTCTTTAGACGAAGGCTACATCCTTTTGGTTACGTGTAGGCTGTTTGTAAAACTTTTTAATTGTACGTCAAATTTGTTTACAGAGTATTTTCTCTTGAATATCAATTTTTCTCTTTTTTCTCAAGGTAAACTTTTTTCTGTGTGCTTCTTGTGCTTTTATACACTGCTTAAAGGGGATATTTTTTTAATATTGTTTCACGAATGATTGAGACTTTAACTAAATTCGTTTAACCACTCTTCTTATTAAGGTGTGGGTGATTTTGCGTGAGATATCAACGAAATTTTTTTCTTTTAAAAGAATTAATGCCCTTTGCTTAAAACGATCAGACGGGTTTGCTAATTTTTTTAGTGAATTCAGTTCTTGTAAAGTCGGAAGAAAACGTAACTTGCAACATCCGGTGAAGTTCTGGAACGAACTTTCGTTTAGTCGTAGGAAAGGCAACAATAGTATGAGATGATCTTCACTAATTTTATAATCGACCAAAATCGAAAGTTGTGTCAACAGTTTGTATATGATATTAGCAGAGCTGGTTTAATGTTAGTACCTACTGAAAGAAATTAAAATATTTTCATTTGATTTTTGTCGATAACGACTACAATTAAAAAGACTTGCTAACTTAGTTCTTACATTACCGTTCATGGAAGTTTGGCCAGATATAAAAAGTTTAAAAATCAATAAAAGCCAATTGATACAAAAAAGATTATTATTTCTCCTGCTGATAAAAACTAATGACAATGTAATCATTTATTACTAGATATTAATAAAAATTTTAAATTTTTGTTTAATCAAAATATTTATCTCAAATTCCAACTAACTTTCTTATTGTTTTCGCTGGAATATGGGATCCTATTCTTGGTGGAGCATTTTGCGGAACTGTTGTTGGGAAGTAGAACCAACAAATTGGACTCTTCTATCAAGGTCATCCCAAAGCAGCTCCATAGGGTTCAGGTACGGACTCTGGCGGACCATTTCATTTTTAACACATTTGCCTCCTTTTGCTCGTTCATATACTCCATGCACACTTGGGATGTGTGTTTTGGATCATTGTTCTGCATGAAGGTAAAATTCTACCCGCAGCTCAATATGCCGCGGTAGTGTTCTTTCCGCATTATTCTTTGGATTCGCTGTAGCGTGTCTGTTGCTAAGTAACTAAATCAAACCGATACTTCTACTGAACCACCATCGTATTTTATTGTAGGCACAATGCACTGGGAAAGCATTTTGTCGTTAGCGGAACGTCTAACAAACACTCTCCTAGTATGACCAAATACTCTAAATATGGATTCGTAACTCCATAAAACTATTTTCACTGCTCCACAGTCCAATCTGTCTTTCGGAACCGACCTTAGTCTTTTCACTCTGTTACCACCACGTAACAATGGTTTACGAGCAGCCACACAACCGTGTGAACTATCTCCGCGATTGAATTTGTTCGCTACTTCAGGTGCTGTTTAACGGCGATTTCGCTTATTTATTATTCGTAGTTGACGATCACAGGCTGAAGTAGTGATTCTCGACGGCGCTGGACGGCCACGGTCCTCTAAATCACCCGTATCCTGCTATCCTCAAATGGTGTACTTAACTGTAGATGCGCCCAAATTTACTTTTTCACCGATCTGCCTCCTGGTATAACTTTCTTCAATGTTATTATGCTAAATCGTTTAGCAACACCTAAAGATTTACCACGAGACATTTCTGACACTTTCGGTCACTTATTTTATCACTTATCCCGATAATAGAATAGAAGCTAAATGCACATTACAATTTTGATAAAACCGGGTACCTTATGGGAAGTAGAGATTGACACTTTCAATACGTTGTTATATGGAAAAAGTCCAATCTCAACTTACCATGACTGTACGAGATCCTCAAAGAGGGGAGAATGCATGAAAATCATTACCTGCTTAGTCACAGAGATTGGACATGTATAATAAATAGGTTTGGTTAATCCGGCGTAAATGCAATTAATTCCTCGAGATCTTAAATTGTGTTATAACATCTTTGGTTCGTCGTACTTTTACTAAGTATATTGGTTTTAAATGTGCATAAGACAAACATATTTTATACATATATCATTATTTATATAATAAACTTGAAATAACTGAAATTAAAGTATTGTAAAACGTTCTATTTTTGCCAAACTTCCATGAGCACCATAAGCATTCGACATACAGTTGAATCTGCGTATGGTATTCCAAAGATATAGTATAAACTATGTTTTGGCAAGAATGCATAAAAATATGAAGCAATTTTTTAACAACAATGGGATTCGATTATCAACGGTAATATCAAATTTAATCATACAAGCTCTAAGGGAATATTCATTAACGAAATTAAGTTGTGGTGTAAAGTTTTCTAATCGATACAGGGTGTCAAATAAATAGTGTCCGAAAAATAAGCAGTAAACAACTATCACAAGAAAGGTAAATCCAAAAAAACACGATCAATATATTAAAATAATTTTTTCTTTAATAATTACCAAATTTTGTAATAAATTCTGTTGAATCCAGGCCTGACACGTGTGTACAAGAAAAAAAAGCTGCCAACATTTCCAACAGTCATAAACAGATATTTTTTATCAAGTTGAATGATATGTAAATAAATGTTTATTGTACTTTACGAATGCATTTGTTTACGAAGCAGCTTTGCTGCTTTATGAATTGCACATGTGGGCTTTTCACAAATATTCTATTTATAACGAAGTCATAGATTTACTACCGATTTTATTAATTTCGACCTGTTTCTTTCGTAGGAATCAGGTGTTTTTTCATTACAGAAATTTTTAATATTAAAGTACGAGTACAACGACATATTATTACCTAATGATCTGGTAATTAATAATTTACTATTTGAGATCGCGTTCGTAGTTAATAGTTTTTTCTTTTCAAATAATTCGTGGTAGAATCGTTCCTTCTCGGCCTAACCAATGTGCAAATGCCGGATTAAATGTTCCCATACAAGTCGGGCAACATGTAGAGGTGCCACATCATGTGGCCCAAATAAATGATCGGCCAATATTCCGACCCATACAATTTATTGATATTCTATGTTGGGATGAACTCTGATGGATATCTTGTGGATTTTTATCGGCCCAGTGATAAATATTATGGTAATTCAGCACCCATTTTTTGTGAAGCAGTATTCATCGGTAAACAGGATCACCGGTCGTAGATTTGGAAGACGAGTTTCTATTTGACGAAACCATTCACAACAGGTAACCCGTCGAGGAAAATCATTTTCTGACATCGGATTTTCTGTGCGTAATACGGGCGGAGTAAAAGATTTTACCCTGTTTCTCCGTAGAATAAAATTATGTCCTTATACTCAGTATTCGTATAACTTGCCATAATGTACACATAAGACAGCGAATGCCTGTGACTGACTCAACGTTCTGCCTGTGTTGCCCATCCATTTATTCGTTGCCCTCGAACCACAGGGCCGGACTGATATTGAAAAATATTATATTCTCATTACTACGTGGACATAAAGTATTCATTTTTTGGAATTTAGGTTTCCATGCCATTAGCTTTAACTTCGTTTATTTTCATAGACTATTCAATAGACACCCTCTATGTCTGCATACGCTGCACACCGACTAATAGTAGTGTGATCGTATTACCTGTTTCACTCGTTTTATGATTGTTTAGATTTGAAATGAAGATGTTGTATTAAAAAATTCTATTCAAAGACATTATTCACTGAAACTATAGGAATCACGAAGCTATGAGCTTGTGCTCTTTATTATATCAGAGTAAATTCCATTAGAAATGTTTTTTTCTTGTCTTTAGTTTGCGCATAGTTTCTGCCAGTTAGTGTTGATTATTTAGTGTTTACATAACTTGTATTACCATTCATGGCCCTGGACATTACATAAAACTAAATTTCTTTACTAACGAAATACAATTGATGTTAGTTTAAGGTGTATTTAATAATTCATTGCCTACTTACGTTATGTATACTATTGTAAAGACAGACTACAGAAAATATCTATGGTTAGGTTTCCCATAATACCGTGGGGGAAGCTACTGCTAAGGTTTGTATACCTTCACCCATCGTTGCCACACATGCATAGTTAAGTAGATTGTGTCTGCAACGATATATCGATTTTCATTTTAAGTCGTATCAAGTTGTTAGGTAATCGCAGTGATTCTAGACTCTGTAATATAGTTGAACGTTTTAACTAAGTTAGTAACACGATTATGTTACGCTAGCGCTATCAAATGTCCGTGATTCTAATTAAGTTTCGCCAATGAAACACTGTACTCAAACTGTCTTTATTTCAATATTTATGGAGCAACAAAATTAGTAAAAACTCTGATGAAGTTGAGTACAAAAAACAAATTATTACTGCACGAGAGAATAATTTGAGTTTACGTTGTATTTTAATTGATGGTAGTTAGCATATTTGATCGAACTTTTTGTTCATAATTTTAAAATTGATGGTAATAATAATCGTATAATCTGTTTCTGCAAATGTGGAAGAATTTTCTACTTCTTTTTATAGATAATAATTAGATTCTTGCTTGATAATATTTGTGTACGTGAATAGATTTTCTGTTTTTCAATATTATTTCTTTCATGACTAGAATTGGAATTTACGTTGATGGTGATGTTACACTGCTACCTGACGATCGATTATGCACTCCCATATGACCTATAAGTTGTTGGTATTTATCCCCAGCTATAGCTCCCCCTCAAGTCTAAGGGCTTTCATCAACTGTAAACACTGTGATGGACTCAAAGAGGGTATTTCTCCTTCGTCACTGACATCTTTAGCAAAATAACTGACATGAATTGCTCCAATAGCCATGCAGTTGAATATCAGGTGTTCCGGATTTTCGTCTACCGCCCCGCAAAATCTTCAGTCACTATTGTGTTTCAAACCTATCTTTGTCATGTGTTACGCAAGGTGGCAGTGCCCTGTGAGACACCCCACGAGTGCGCATGTTGCTCTAAGTTTCTTTTCCCTGTCTTTGAGTTCTTCTTCATGGGTACTCATTCCTATATCGCAAAACGGTTCCGGTCCCACAAACGATGTTGTGATGATCTTTTTTGCTATAAATAAATAAATTAGCTTTCTCGTTGCCAATGATTCCAGTGTATCCTAGTACCCAGCATAGTACAACTCTGTTTTCTCTGCCTAGATTGTTCAGTTTCTTTAAGCATTCCCAGACTAGTTTTGATCTGATGGTGTTAGAACCCAGCACCATTATGGGTGCTCGACTGTCGGAGAAAATTCCAATGCTTTGCCTCCGATACCGCTTATCAAGATTTAGTTGGGCACATCTTCCAATAGCATTGATCTCCGCCTGGAAGTCGCTGGGGTAAGTTCCCATTGGCTCTGAGTATTTGATTCCTGGTCCGCATACTCCTGCACTTGTTCTCTTATCAGTCTTGGAACCGTCCGCATATCATTTAATGGTATTTGCCTTTAGGGAGTAGGTGCATCGTTCTCCTTCCCATTCTCCCTTATTGCTTAGCGTCGTGAGAAAGTTCTTCTCGAACTCTGTTCTTTCTGTCTAGATTGTTTAATTTCCCTGAGCCTTCCCAGACAATTTTCGATCTGATGGTGTTAGAACTCACCGTTATTATGGCTGCTTAATTGTCGAAAATTGCAATACTTTGCTTCCAATAGTTTCTGTCAGGATTCAGTTGAGCACATCTTCCAATAGCATTAATCTCTGCTTAGAAGACGCTGGGGCACATTTCCATTGATTCTAAGTATTGATTTCTACCCTGAATACTACTTGTCTTGAATATATTTTTCTATGTATGTATTTTCTATATGGACCTATAGTTATAAATTACCTAAAGAGGAAACGTTTGCTTTAGTAGGACTGGACCGACTGTCAATACATCGTCTAGTAAACGAGGATGTATTGATAAAAAAAATACCTGGCACTGTACACATTCAATTTTTGTCTAATTTTAGAGAAGTAGGCTGCTTTTTGACATACTATTTTATCATAACTTTACCGTGAAATGGTATCAGGTGGATATCTATTAATATCTGCATAGATCTTTCATTTTTGCCGCAAATTTTTCGAATTTTGTGAACTATGCCTCTACTAAAATCGATCTCAACGTATTATTTTTTATATGATGTTATCGTCCACAGCTTTTAGTTACTCTTTTAAAGGCGTTATTTGCAGCAATGGGCAACTTTCTTTGATTTCTGCTGTGCATTTTTATTTGAGGGAAGTCATAAATAGCATTACATGACTACAAGTAAAAACTGCATTTTATGAGTAGTAGTCTTTAAGTTACCAGAAGGGTGAACTTCTAATAACTGTTTTTACATTTAGTTAGAAAGTTGTGTATGTCACGTAAATATTTACTAGAGTACAAGAAGTCAGATTTTTAAGTTTATTATGTCAGTAATAAATTTGCAATTGAGTTGTAGTCTATTAGATTTCCTTTGAAGAGACACTTGTATGAACTTGTAAATTGCTACAACTATATATATCAGTTCAATCAATGTGATGCGAGTAGGCGAGCGCCTGAGGGAACTTTCAAAGTTTCCAGTAAGTTTAAAGAACTTGACTCAATAACCGACGAACAGAAAGACTTTTACACTTAATATAGCAGGTAGAAAGTATCAAATTTAAGTTGCCGTCAAGTAAAAGAATACAATGCAAGACAATTTTGCAAGAAACGGAGAAGGAATATTATTACGAATTATAATTTAAATCAGTGGTTGTTTAATAAATATATTTTTTTTCAAACATGAGCAGGTAAAAACACTATAACTAATATATTTACATACACAATCTTGTGTGGTGATAAAGTTTGGAATCAAGCTCTTATTTGATTAATATAAATTAAAAAAATCTCGGACAGGTCAATTTCATTTTCCCGAATGACAGCTTTTGGTGTACAATTCTAGTTGTCACATTATTTGTTTTTCCGCGATGACGTCATCACCATTTTTTTAAAATGACAACCCTCATTTTTTTTTAGTTTTTGAAAGATGTACCCACTACTTGAATGACGATCTAAAAAAAACTACCTTCTCGAGAAAAAGTCACATTTCTCCAATAAAATCAAATTTTATTTTTAACAACACGACCGTCTAAAAAGCAAACAAAAACATAAAACAATCTACTAAATTAAAACAACGTTTATCTTAAATGTTCGAACTGTAGTCCTTCCACCACCTGACATTCCCCGACACGAGTGTGAACACATTGAACGCTACGATTAATCATATCAGGGCTGATTTGTGCCATTTCATCGCGAATTCTTTGCCGTAAATCTTTCAAATTATCAGGCATATTAATGCAAACCCTTGATTTTAAATAACCCCATAAAAAAATCTAATGGTGTTAGGTCAAGAGAACGAGGTGGCCATTTAATTGTGCCTCTTCTTCCTATCCATCTTCCCGGAAAAGTGACGTCCAGATATCTACTTACATCTTCGGCAAAATGGGCAGGTGCACCATCTTGCTGAAACCAAATACTCGGAAGGGCCACATCAGCATTTTCATTATTTGGAAAGAGGACTGCCAGCTGGCACCACCTCTAATATCGGCCACCAGTCAAGTTTCCATCAATAAAGAAAGGTCCTAAAAACTGTCGTCCTATGATTCCTACCGAAACATTTATTTTGTATCGGCGTTGGTTGTGGGCTTCCTTAGTCCAGTGAGGATTTTCCGGTGACCAGTACCTGCAGTTGTGGCGATGTACAGTTCCGTTGAGATAAAAAGTAGCTTCAACAGAAAAAATAGTGTTATTTAACAAATTGGGATTCTCATCACATCGCAACATCAAATCCTCGCAAAACTTTAAACTGCGGTCTGGATCATCCTCATTTAATTCGTGTATTAGCTGTAATTTTTACGAGTGAGACTTTTCTTTTTTAAACAATTTCACAATAGTAGTATGGTGTAAGTCGTTGTTCAGGGCCAGTTGTCTGGTAGACGTATGAGGATTTTCCTCAGCTTCAAGCAAGACATTCAACATTGTTTCTTCGTTTACTTTAGGTCGACCTTGCGGAGGCAAATCTTTTACAAATCAATGTTCCATAGAGTTTGCAACTATTTTACTAACTGTAGATTTTACAATTGTTTATCAGGATGCTCTTGATTGAATAACTCACATACTTCTGTATGAGTTCTTTGCCTGTCACCGTACCCAACCATCATTAAAATTTCTATGCTTTCACGTTCAGTTAAATGTGCCATTTTTACGAAACTTTGAAAAACCTAATGATTTTGAAATTTTATTTGTAAGAATGTCAGTATCACGCTTCAAATGTCAATAAACATTAGGCTTCGACGTTGCTATGTTTCCTTTTTGTTTTGTATTGAAAGAATCAAAAAAAACTTGATAAATATTTCTTAACGAAAAAAGTTTACGAATGTTTTATGTTTTTGTTTGCTTTTTAGACGGTCGTGTTGTTAAAAATAAAATTTGATTTTATTGGAAAAATGTGACTTTTTCTCGAGAAGGTAGTTTTTTTTCAGATCATCAGTCAAGTGGTGGGTATATCTTTCAAAAACTACAAAAAAAGAATGAGGGTTGTCATTAAAAAAAAGGCGATGACGTCATCGCAGAAAAACAAATGATGTTACAACTAAAATTGTACTCCAAAAGCTGTCATTCAAGAAAATAAAATTGACGTGTCCGAAATTTTTTCTTTTTAATTTGTATTAATCAAATAAGAGCTTGGTTCCAAACTTTATCACCACACTATATCATATATGTACATATATCAAACGATATGGTTTTGAAAGCAATAGCTGTTGCAACGAATGGGTGTCAGATAACATACAGTCTAGAAAACAATTATTAGACATAGGTTTTATACAATGCAAGAATTCTGATCACAATAAACCAGTACTAATGTAACTATTATGGCATTACTGTGTAGAAGTACGTGTACTACAAAGAATGCACAAATTAGGTTGTATCCACTGAAAGAAATTTCTTTACTTCAGGAACACGCACACTCACAGAATGGCAATTTATTATTACTATATCTATGCCTTGCAGATATTGGCCTTTGCCAATTTACTAAATAACCAAAAAGAAACAAATTTAGGAGGGGATTGCTTTTCTTTTAAATTTGGAAATCAAGCAGATCTCTTGTCTTAAGTGGTTCTTGCAGGTAGTTTTACAAAAAAAAATAGTGGAGGTGGATTACGTTATCTTGATAGCCACTTGATAATTGCCGCTGCTGAGAGATAATGCGGCATAAAAATTGTGTGACACCATCGACACCATCATTTATCATTGTCTTCATTAAAAAGAAAATCCATTCGCATTTGCTAATGTAGTAAATAATCCATAGTGACAGAGTTGCTATTTTCATTTCCAAAGATGCGAGGATCAATAATTCTCGTCATTCATAATGTGCAACAGGCAATGTATTTTTGGAAATATGGTAATCTATATTCAATGAACCCTCAAAATGTAACAGTTTCTTTCGAAAATTTATAAAACCACTCAAGTAAATGAGAATTTGAGCACTCAATATCAATTTCTTAAAGATCAAAATTATCTTTCGTATTTTTGTAAAACAGTCTGTGTAATAAACCTTTTCTTTCGTTCTTATGACTTGGATTCAACTATTACCAATGCAAACTTCAAACCAAACTTCATCACTCCATATTATTGAGTCCCATTGATTCTGAGACCAAGCTCTATGTCTTTCGTCCACAGAAGTCTATTTTTGTTCTGCCTTTTTGTTAGTATAGGCTTATTTGCCTATAAAGTCAAAAATGAATGTAAAGCGGAAGCAATTTGAACTTACGAGCTCTGGAAAATTTTCCTGTTGCCTGAATCTATAAAATTCTTCATAAGTATCCTGACGATTCTGCACAATAATCCTTCTCAGAACCCATAAATTTGTGTTAGAATACCTCAGTTGACCCACTGTACATAACGACAAATTAACCGTGTCTCCAGTTTGAACAGCTGATTTTCCTTTTGAATGCACGAGCCATTTTCAACCCTAGGATGCACGCCTAAAAAAAATTACACAGATATGTCATAGCTCGCTGGACTTCGGAGGCTCCTAGGATGCATAGGGTGATGTTAATCCTAGAGACACAACAGCAAATATAGATTTAACGCCACTTTACACCATGCTAGATTCATACTTTTTCTATACCAGATTTTATTCTAGGATTTTCTAAATACTTTTTTAGGTGGGAGTACAACAAATCAATACGTGATGGCGCTACTAAACAGTTTTTAAGTTCTACCAACTTGACCAACATAACCTACCTTTGTTTCCAGTAATATACTGAACTTGTATTTATTTTCCGATGTTGGCCAATCTGCCACAAGTACTTCTGCGCATGTTCTAGTATCAATTTAGAAACAAAAAACAGACATGATCTAATTTTTAAAATAGTAGCATCTAGTATAGTTTGGTGTGAAATGGCCTTTACAAGATACTTTTTCTGACTATTTTTTCTAGTTTCTATAAAATAGTATAGAAAAAGTATGAATCTAGTATGGTGTAAAGTGGCCTTAACAACCGCAGTAGTTACACAATATAGGTAGGTACAGTTCTTGGAAAATTGTTTCTCTTGTTTAGAAACTGTACCTAACAAACTAACCTGCTGTTATTATAGCAGTAGCACTTCTAGAAAAAAATTGAATTTATAAATTATAGATGTTAATTTAAATAATGCGTTACGCAACTAGAAAAGTTAAAAAAAAACGAACAAAAATATAATGGTACAAGAGGTTATAAGAGATAAAAGGATAACGGCTACTACATACAAAAAGAAAAGGAAAATAAATGCTCGTGTTCTGTATTTCGTTTTGTTTGAATTTATGAAACAAAGAAAGCTATTCTACTCAATGTTATGTCGAGCGGATTTAATTAAAAACGAACACAAAAATTAAAATTATCACAAGGAAGAAAATGTAGCCAAGCGAAAAGTATACACTTTATAAAAAAATATTTACATACTTTTATAAAGTTAGTGAGAAAATGTTTTTATGTTGATTGTCTTTAGTGTAGCATGTCTTGAATTTATGTAAATGAATTTAACACCATGTTAGTTAAATTTTATTTGGACTATATGTGGCAATCCCTTGTAAAGCCAGAAAATTTATGTTTATTAACTTTTATTCTTTATCATTCTAAGCATTCGTTTATAGTCATTTTGTTGTTTTTTTTAGTACGACATCTACTGTTCGGATGTTATTAATGCCGGAATGCAATATTATGTATTCTGATATTACATTCCCCACTGAAAACAAAATAAGAAATTGATGTATATGCTATATAATAATAATAATAATATTAATAATATATATTTGCCCAACAGATAACAATCTAATTACAGGACAAAAAAAATATCACATGTATACTTATGAACTAAAGAAAAAAAAAAATAAACTAATAAACTAAATGTAACTAACATAATGGAAAATTAAATATAGTGTAAATTAGGGGTACATTTGGCCAATAGTGAGTTTAGCGGCGAACAATGAATGTCGATAGAATCATCAGACAAGGAGTTATAATAGGTACATATCCGGTGAATGGGAGACCTGGATCTAATATTAGTGTTAGACCTTTCACAATAAAAAACATTCGATGATCTGGATGCTGGGCGAGGCACGATAAAGTTGATCCCACTGAGTAAGTCCGGAGCATCTAGTTGGTTATGAAGTAGGTTATAAAGAAATTTCAGGTCAGAATGATTGCGCCTAACATCTAACGAGTCAACATTGAACATATCCAAAAGTGCTTTGTGACTATATCCTTGAATAGGGTAATTACCTAATTTTTTGAAATACAGAAATTTTAATAAACGTCGCTGTACATGTTCAATGGCATTACTACGATACTTAATGGAAGGTGTCCAGATTACAGAAGCATATTCCAATTTCGATCGCACAAAGGAAAAGTACAGTGCTAAAATATGCTTCTATATAAGAGCAGTTTGAGAAAACTATTTCGTGCAGTAATATCACGAATCGACATCCTACACTCATTGATACATATATACTTTTTGAATACTTCGGAAAGTTATATGCAAAAAATGACAAATTATCAATACATTACCTTCAGTTATTGCTAGTTAAAATTGTTGTAGGAGTATATAATAATCCACGAGAATAATAACGCTATTAACAATATTCTAAAGTTATAATAATTAGGTAATGATAATACATACATGTATTAGCAACCAAAAAAGGTGTATATTCCAATACGACATACAGAAATAGCAATAGGTAACTGTAAAAAAAATAATAATAATAAGCCAGCTGCTAACGATTGCTTTTTGAACGTAACTTAGCCACAGTTGCTGAACAGCAACAGTAGATTTTGTAGAAATTATTTTGAAGTTTAGTTTACTGCGAATAAAGAACGCAACGCCACCCCCGCGACGCCCCTATCCTTTCGAAGTAGATTATAACCCGCCACCACAAGAGCCTCGCTGCAAACATTAGAAACTAACCATATTTCGGTAATTGCAATTGTCTCAATATGCAAGGAGTGTAATAAATTTGAAATTGCACAAATTTTATTTAGAAATGATCTAATATTCGAATGAGCGATTTTAAACATCAATAGGTAAAAAAGGTAATACATAATAAGAAAATTAACTCTCTACTATTGCCCGATAAGGCAACAAAGTAAGGGGAATTAGACATAAATTAATAAATAATAATAATAATAATAATAATAGCAAGGAAATCTGTGCTACAGTTAAAGATTCACTAAAGATACATAAGAATTAAAAACAAACCAAAGATATGCCATTAAAATCAGCAAAAACAACGTAAATAATGAAAAATAGGAAGGGTGCTTATAGTTAGTATTCTTAATAAACATAACTTACTAATTAATTAACAGTTGTGTAGCGCTAATATATGTATAGGTACCTAATAATTGCATATACAAGAACCATCCTAATATACAGAGTGGCGCACCACATTCTTGACTGAATCAACTTCGGAATCACTTTTCGTGGATATATACCCTGCCCGCAATTTCAACATGTGAATAGAAAATTATTGGATGGCTACAGGTGAAAAAATACGTCTCCTGCACCACATGACCACAAGTCATTTGCGGGATCTTACGTCTCCCGCAGCGAAAGGGTTAACAAGAGATGCTGGGCTAGCGAATGACCGTTCACACGCTCAAACCTAAATAGGGAGTTCCTATGCTTGTATCAAAACTTGCAACTGTGTGGCACTCCAAAATCCTTGGTATTCATTCAAGTGATGAAAAACTCGGTATAGCAGTCTTTATGAGCAGAAACGGGCTGAAATTGTTTAGAGGAACCTTAATTGGTTACTGCATACTGAATAAATACATGCATCAATTGGATTTAGAAAACACTCCTCTGTATAGAAAGTGTGGGAGTGGGAGAGTTGTGCGGACGGTTATACTTGGAGTTCGCTAAGAGAAGAACTACATATCTTGATTGTACAGTATATTAAAAAATTGTATGATTTAGGTACAACAACTATTTACTTAGTCCACTGTAAGTTTTGACGTCATAGTTTGCCTTTCGAGTTCTATATTCTGTCTGTATCATAGCTTACCCGTTTTCTATCTTGTTTAAACCAGATCATTTTGTGGATCATAGCAATTCGAGCTGAATTGATTGGAGATTGTCTTGTTGAAAGATAATTACCTACATATCTTGGGGTGAATACATTACATGCGCTGTTGGTTACAATACAATTTCTAAGAAATCAATATGTCGCTCTGTTATAAATATTACAAATTACATTTTAGTATTCGTTTTCCGATTGCTATCGCATGTGTAATTATATAATTCGTTTATATTATTATTATTGTTTAGACAAACCAGTGTGTACTATAGGTACGGACTATTAACAATATTGCTATTATTTTAAGATTTTATGTTATTAGTTCAATAGATCGATTTTATTAGTTAGTTAACATGAGAGATAGTTGATGGTTTAGGATGTTCTTGTTAGTTGAGTCAAGATTAAGACAACTTTGAAATGAGCAGTGATAATGCCCATCTTTAATAGATTTAATCAGAAATAATTAAAAGTTTCGCTCAAACTAATATAAAAATGGTTTTAAATAACTTAATTAATGCAATGGAAAGATATGGAAAGTGTGCTGTATCAATCACAGCTGACCTTCTTCCTCCGCATGTTTAGTTCACATTTTTTCTACTTTTACTAAACTAAAAATGAGAACACAGTTGTGATACGGTTTCTAAAAATTTATTATTGACTCTCGCCTACACAGTTTTCCTCATTATAAATGCATTGTTTCTTAAGTTCGTTTACAAAATCTGTAGGTACTGGCATTGTTATGTTAATTACATGTCACAAACAAGTGTCGTATTTTTTGCAAATACTGAAAAGGGTCATAAAAAATTATGTGAAATTCTTGATTATTTTGTGCTTATGAGTTATAACGTCATAAATATGTTTTTTGTTAAATTTTATCCAATTGAAATATTTAAATTCTCCAAGTACATATATATAAAACTTAAGCTATTAATTGTTACCTACTTAGTGTATATATAAACTAACACTACGTTTTTTTTTCAGCTTATCTTAAATGGAAGCATTGCTGGGTGGACGTCAAAACACAGGTAATCATTATTAACTTGTAATATTTAGGTAATTGTAATGATAATCTGCTTTATTGTTTTGACTTCGAGTGATGTGTAATTAAGAGTTATAGGTACAGTATGATGCAAATGTATCCGGACACGTATCGAGAGAGAAACACCTGCCAATATTTTGTTCCGTCTATTCGGAATAAAATATTGTGCGGCAGGTGTTTCTCTCTCGATACGTGTCCGGATACATTTGCATCAGGGTGTACATACTATGTGAACGACTGATACCTAAAGTTAAAAATAAAGGATAGGCATAGCTGATTTCCGTTTGTTAGAATAAGACAGGCGTATAATAATAATAATAGTAGATAGTATTTATTTAGCATTTGTTATTAGTATACAAAGACAATAATATGAGAGAAACAAGAGGTTAACATTACCGACAAATTTACCCATTGTTTCTGATATATTTTGTACAAAGGATTTTAAATGTTTTAATATTAGTACAGCCTTTAATTTCTAATGGTAATGCATTATTTAACGACAAACCTTTATAAAATACACTGTTATACGTTTTATACGTAGTATAAGCTTGTATACAGTGCTTTCGAATAGTATCGAATAAATTAATTATTAGTTTTTCGAAAAAATCCTCTGACAGGTCGATTTTGTTTTAATCAAAGGACTTTTCGACATACGACCCATATTTGTGACGTAATCATCATTCGAGATATGACGTCATTGATAATTTTTTTAAGTGGCAACACCCAATTTCGACAATGCCAATTGGAAGAGCGTGTCATTCGACGTACATATTGTCAGAAATTATGCTTGTCTGATAGTTATCTTAGCCACTGAGAATGTTTTTATTACTGTCGGATAAAAACTTGGAAATCGTACTTTTTTGGTTTTTTTGTATTTCTTATCGATATCTTATCTTTCGTTTGGCACAAGCAGTATGTTTGAACTGTTTATTCAGTAGTGACTTTGTCATTTTACTTAAAATGGTGAAATTAACTGCACCGGAACGAATTTTATAAATTGTTTGCATGATCGTATTTGGGGACAAGATGCGCACTCAACAAGAAGTTCAATTGTTCATGAAACTCATCCTGGTCGGCGTTCCGTTAGCCAAAGCATGGTAAGCAATATTGAGTCTAAATTCCGTAACTTTAGACATGTTCGTGATTTACCTAAATCTGACCGAGTCTCAAAATCCGAAGAAGATCAACTTAACATTTTGTTGGCAATACAAGAAAATCATCAGTCAACACTTAACCAAGTGGTTTTTGATTTGAATATGGTAGCGTTAACAGTTCTCAAAATTGTGAAAAAGCAAAGTATCATTCTTATAAAGTATGTATTGTTCATGAGCTATCTGAAGACGATGTCGAATTCAGCAAATGCAAGAGCTATGCACTAATAATAATAATTTCGTAAGAAACGTATTTTTTTCTGACGTGGCTACGTTTACTTTATACGGCCATCGCAATAAGCAAAACTGTCGTTATTGGGCTACCGAGAATCCCCGATGGATGATGGAGTATCGCACTCAACATCCTCAGAAAGTGAATGTGTGGTGCGGCATAGTCGAAGGAAGAATTCTGGGTCCTTATTTTTTTGACGTGAACCACCTAACTGGGGTAAGATATTTGGAGTTTCTTCGAGCTGACCTTATTCCCGAACTAATAAATTTATATCCAAATCTGGAACGTTATCTTCCGAGAAATGACATTTTCTTTCAACATGATGGTGCACCGGTCCATTATGCACCACCTGTCCGTGCTTATTTAGATGAAGTGTTCTCGAATTGTTGGATAGGGAAAAGGAGACCGATTGAGTGGCCAGCCAGATCGCCGGATTTGACACCCCTAGATTACTTCGTGTGGGGGTCCTTAAAAAACAAAGTATACGTTAGTAGGCCGGTGAATTCAGTTATTGGGTCATACTGTTTTGACGTTTTTCCATAGTTCTGTGCTATTAGCTTTCTTTGAATCCAATATATTTCTGAAATATTGTTCCTTTTCTAATCTAATCGTTTTAACTACTTACTTCGTTTCTTGCAGCTCTATATTGCCCTCATTCGCTGTTCTATCATATATTATGGCAGCTTTATATTCATCCTTTTTTCGTTTCATTAGTTGTAAAACATGTCCAGTCATCCATTTTTTATTAGCATGTAGCTGTAATATTTTTGTGTCAGTAATAAGACACATATCGTTGATCGTGCTAGAAATTCTACTAACAAAATCGTTTGTTTTGAAGATGTGTCGTATCGTAATTTTTATAATTACGATATTGATGCACTTCATATTGAATATTCTGGTTGTTGCTAGGTGTATGACAGACTTTTATCTTCAAATTTTTATCATTAGACACGATGTAATCTATTAATTTAGAGCTGTATGGTGTTATCCTTGTACATTCATTTACAAGTTTCTTCAAACCATATTGCAATATTATCTCACTACCTACACTTTACTTTCTATAAATTCTTTAAATGCGATTAAAAATTTGTTTTCTCTACATGAAGGTGAGCGATATTGTTAGTAGGTGCATATTTAATTTTACCTATTATTACTTGTACTGCTAGAATCTATCCACGCTATATTCTGCTATGCCATTGTACTGGCATCTTTATCTTATACATGGATTTTCCATTTTGATCATCGCAGTTCAGCGTCAGATTAGATTCCCTATAGAGCCGACGATCGAGGGCAAAAATTTCATTCTATGCAGAGTGCGAATGCAATAGTAATAGACTCTTGTTATCGCATATCAGCATGCAGCAGTCACTTAATACGGCCAGTCTTTACCAGAGTGAGGATATTCGTAGTAGTTCGCTAGCGAGTGTTAAGTCAGTCGAGCGTTGATCGGGTATATGCAGTAGCGTAGATAAATTGAAAGTTATATTTTGTTAATCGTCAAGTAGGTTTTCGATATTATTTTAATAGGAATTAACTATAATATATTTTTCTAAATTGTTTGTTGTAAAAGTTACAGATGCGAACTGAAAGTATCCAATTAAATCCTTTATATTTTA
The DNA here is from genome assembly GCA_004785975.1 of Popillia japonica. Lineage (NCBI taxonomy): Eukaryota > Metazoa > Arthropoda > Insecta > Coleoptera > Scarabaeidae > Popillia > Popillia japonica. Next base: position 29,326 of record SMLS01069469.1, read on the forward strand.
AATATAGGCTTTCATTTTGGGCAGTAAGAGTTCTTTTAATTAGCACACAATCTAGATTCCTCTGTAAAACCACCTTAATTTTGTTCCGTATCCTTTCGGCAAACGATCTCTCTATACCTTTTAAATTAATAAACAATCATTTAAGTGTTGAACGAATTCAGATATTTTTTTTTTGCTTTATAGAAATTTGATTTTGTTACGCTCCGACTAACCTTCTTTTACAATTAATGATTTCACTGTTGTAACACTGGAAGTATCTCGTTGAACTTCAGGACAAAAGGTTTTACAGTACGAAAATGTTGGGAATAAGAAATTCGGCTTCTAACGACGTATCCCATCATGTTAACACAGGTTTTAGTGGAAAAGGTATATTTCTTTATATAACTTTATTCCCTTTGGTGCTTTCAATAAAATCTTTTTAAATGAGCTAATTAATGAATTAACATCGAGAAATTCGTAACGAATAAGTTCAGTAATGCGACGTATTCCATGCACAACGCATGTTTGATAGAACATGTTTGGAAAACGTTTTTTGCCTCCTATTTCTTTTTAACATTACGGTTGCTGAATCTGAAAGAGAGAGTAGAACTTTTAAGCCGTCTAGCTACTTTTTTGTGTTGTAATGATAATGTCGGTAATATCATTTACAGTGACACGCAATCTCATTTTTGTAACTACGACATTGGAGAATGCAATGTGCCAACTATTATAATGACAACGCACTTTCCTTTAACGTCTGTTTAGTTATTCTCTTGCTGGATTGCTTAGGTACAATAATATTATCTAACTGTCGATGAATGGGGAATATCATGGTTGGTATATTTTTAAGAAACCCACCGGAAAGTTGATTCTCTAATTTAACTTAAGTTAAATTTATCATGTGAAATACCTCTTTGGCAGTAAGTATCTCTCGTACATACATATCAGATGCTGCTCAAGAATATCTGAATCCTAATTTCGCAGAACAAATGGTGCAAAGCACTTCTTTTTGGTTAATGACAGTGAAAACTGTGCCATATTCTGAGACAACGCTTGATATTCTTGCCGTTGTTGGTAAATGATAAACTAAGAACTACTAAAATGTTGCTTAGTAATTATTATATACATACATATATGTTTAACATATATTGCAAGTAGGTTCAATAAATTGTTAATCTTTTTAGTGGAGAATAGGCAATGATACCTACTAGGTACATATAAGCGAAAAGACTGGTAAGCAGTAACAAAATATTCAATCATACAATGAAATCCTTGATTAGGATATTTCGTGCAGAATAGACATTAGAACATACTAAGTCTATACAGCACAGCTGTACTTCCTTATTTAACGTGCGCAAGCTACGATTAACAACAGTCGAAATGAATAGTTTACAAGGAAAAATCGTCACACCTAATTTAAAGTTAACAAATTTATGTTCTTTTGTGTAGTTTGTTGCTTTCTTCTCTAATGACGTATATTCAGACTAACGAGCACCTATGCAATAGGTACAGTATTTTTAAATGGTAAGCCTAGCCAATGCTAACGCCTTCGGTAACCAGTATTTTAATATTAACCAAGGAACTAATACATCGGTCTTTATTAATGTATTAAACCCGCCTGAATACAGTGAAATGATATTTTTACAACTTGTTGATATCCTTCGTATTTTTTGGAGCTATAGGATGGGCCAGAAGGCAGTTGTAAAGCAATATCATTGATACTCCATACAGTCAATGTTTAACATATGGAGATTATCTATGGAAAACAATATCCTTTTAATGCGTTCCATTTGCGGCTTTGCAAAGTCGTGCTCTTTCGACTGCATTGTTCATAACAATGCTTAAGGTGTGAGGGGTTAATTCTCGAATTTCTGTACGTACATATATTGTTCTTGAGCTGCTCAAGTGTACGCGGTTTGTAGTGGTCCGGAACCGTAAGTTTGCGAGAATGTGGCGATCAATTAACATGGCAAGTTCTTGATATTATCCGCTCACCCAACAGTTGCTTCAGGAGATTCATTGTGGCATTGGCTATACGGTGGGTTGCTTCATCCTGCTGAAACTACGTTTCAGGATGATTTTCTACTGCAGGACGTAAAAGATGATCAATCATATTCCGTTATCTCTCGCCAGTAATTGGGTCACTGTTACCTTTATCAGTTTCAAAGCAGTAACGGCCGATAAGTTCCTGCGATGTCACCCCATACTAAACACTGCATTTCAGAGGGTGCAGTTGGCCCTGATGAATTCTCCGTGGATTTGCCGTACCCCAAAAACCGAGAGTTCTGTTTATTGACGAAACCATTCAGCTGCAAATGACGTATGTCACTCATGATAGGTTGATTACAAAAATGATTGTTTTCTTTCGCTAATTCTTGGATGCGAATCGCATAATCGCAGGTTTCAGTTGCACTAACTTTATTTTGATTGGAAACATGCTTAATTTGTTTTTTTTAATTAATCTTAAGGATGTTCGGAACATTCCCAGTTCCCTCTCGTTGATGTTTCTGGTTCTTCTTCAACGCTGGCTCTACTTCTTGTTCTCTTCAGAGCGTACCAAACACAGTCTGTGGAAGGTTAATCACAGAACTTTTTTCCTGTAAGCGAGCCATTAGTTTCCGAATCGTCGTCGCTGAGGGTCCTTGTCCTGACGTGGAAATGGTTGCAATAAGCTCTCTGTGTTAAGATAATAGACCTTTTATTTGAAAATATAATTCGACTATTTTTCCTTGGTCTAATTTATCATGCCGATCATAATCCACGACTTATCTGAAAAGTAGATCGCCAGCACAGATGGTCATAAAATGTATGGGACGGTATTATTGGTGATCGAGTAGTAGATCCCTACTTTTTTACGATAATTTAAATAATAATAATAATTTAAATGAGGCACACTTCCATTTCTTAGAAAACGTAGTACCAAACTTTCTAGAAGTGATGTCTCTTGAGCGATGTAGAATATGGTTACAGCACGATGACGCACCTCCTCATTTCATGCTAGCTCTTGAAGAAGCGTTTATATCAAATGTTTTCAAATAAATGGATCAAAAGAGGAGGCGCACAGTGGCCATCTAGATGTGCTGACCTGACCGAAATATGTAGATTTTTAATTGTGGAGACACATCAAAGGCACGTTATATCGCGAGGAACTTACAACTGCCGAAAATAGGAAAGATCACATAACGAATGCATTTCACAGAATTTGTCCAGAGACACTAAGAGAAAGAATTTTGGAAATCTCGTAGAGTGTGTAATTACTTAGTTGGTTCTAATTTTTATTACGTTATGTGTTCACTTTTATTCTGTTATTAAATAGTTACATATTTTATCAAAAATTAGTATTAGCAAAAATTGTTCACGATTAAGATCTGCATCCGTTTTTGTTAAAAGATACAGGGTGTCCAATTTAAAAAATTCAAAGTAGTTAGTAGTCAAAATTTCCGAAGTTAGATCTTTAACTGTGAACACCCTGTATATCTCAACAGCTTTAAATTCTGCCAGAAGTACTTTCTGTCCCTTGATAAAACAATTCCCAACTATTTCACATTTGTGGCGGTACTGATTCCTTCAATGGTACTATGTCAATAGCAAAAATGCCAAAAATATTAACTTCCAGTAAATAAAAAAGGAAAATAGGTGCAAACTGAAAAATGTTCTTTTTAATAATATATATATGTATATCTGATTACGCCGAATGTACACCCTGTATAATTCAAAATAATTTTCAAATATAAAACTAATGTCTAAGTTTTACCATATGTTTACGAAAGACGTCTTACTTTAATACCAATGAGCAATTGAAGGTAGGAGTTCAGTTGCAGGACCCTGTCTCTACAAGATTTTATGATATCTTAGCATTGATTTTTTGTTATTGGTAGTAGTATTGGTTCCTTGATAGCCGTAGCTCAGTAGCCCTTGAACTGTGTGGATTCTATACCATCAATTCCTTAGGCATCGATACCGACATTATTCGAAGTATTCACGAACTGATACCAATAATAATATCAGCTAGGTAATTAAGACTATACCGATACTTTGTTAAGCTTTAATAAATAGTAATCTTTTTAAAAATAAGAATTACACAAAGTTATACAATAACAATAAATGCGCATTTAACGTAAAGCAGAGAGTAGTATAGATATTACACTCGCAGTTAAATTTTGTAAATGAGTATAATTAAAAAAAACCACTTAGACGGGTGTATAAATCCAAGTTTTAATTATTCGAACGCAAGAAAACACAGTAATGTCCACATATTTGAAATCATTATTGTAGTCATTAAACAGTAGTCACGTATCGTTTTGGTTTGGCATTATTTATGAATAAGTTAGTCGTAATTATGTTTCTATTTAACACATAAATAATGACATCCATCCTTCGTTATTATAGTAGATGCTTAATGAAGTACAAATTTCTTTCAAGCACTTACAAAAGTATTGTATTAGTTCCCGCCCAGGATATAATAATTTTTTTATTCTAATTTTGGTAGATTTGGTTTGATATATTATCTCCTTTATATTAATATTTGGCACAGATATCTTTTTATTTTCATTTTTGGCGCATTGTCTTATACAAACATTTTTTCCTATACATATACACAGTGCTTAAGAAATCGGTTGTTTTATTTACAGATACTACTTAGAAAGAGTAATAAAGATGATTTAATGAACATAGGGGACAGATTTAATACATAAACGTAAAGTAAATCAGTCTCTCTTATCAGAAAGTTATGTTTGTGTGATACCATTGAAAAAAAGTTAAGAGTTCTGCTGTTGTTTTTCTCGTCCATTGTCAGTTCTTCTATGTTTTTATCCTCCATAATGAAGTTTTCAATTGAAATATAGGGCTGAACGAAATATGTGGGTTTGATTGATTATTTCTATTAGTAAAAATATTTTTTTTGCAAGATTCCTGTGCCTTTTAATTATTTTTCTTTATTTTTAAGCTTTTAGTTTGTTAGCTTTACACTATTTAGTAGTCTGTAGCACATACAGGTTTTTGGATCACTTTTGAGCAAAACTTTTCGCATTTATTATTACAATTTTCAAACTCGAAACTATTTTTCATTATATTTGTTTTAAATTAGTGTCTTTAATGTCACTTTTAATAAGTTTCTCGAAAGAACTGAACGGATTCTAAAATGTCATCGTCACATTTGGCAAATGTGAACTGCAGCTTTTCGCTTTCCAGATCTACAAAAGCTAACCCTAATTCGGTCAAATAAATTCTAATTTTCAGAACTACTTCCTCTCCTACAAATCGTTGCAAATCGTAAAATTAAATTTAGAGTGAATTATTTAGTATCTAATACAACACGCGATGCTCACTGAATTTACTTCCCTTGAACATCGACCTGGTGACATATGTGACGTATGCACCTCGATCTACCTTGTTTTCTGTACCGTGACCAAATCCTAGTCGTCGTAAATTTGTCACAGAACTGATCTATTTACTGGTAACCAAGTAGTTTCTGGTAATATCATCCCGAAACTAGAACATGTTGTCTTCTTGTTGGAACGGAAACGATTGCTTTTACACGTATGCGAATGCATAATTGCATAAACTTGCATCAATTTGGCATAGTACAACAAATTCTTTATAATAAAGTACGAGATATTTATGAAACCGAATATGACACATCAAAATATTTGATTTTTTTTGCTGGTATAATACAAATTAGAACGAACGAATATTACTTGCAAAGTTATGTAACATACTGTATATCACAACTGTAATTCATGCAATATGACGTATTACTATTACATCTTTCTTGCTAATACTATAGGGTTAGTTGACATATAGGCTTTGATTTGATATTAATTATACATGTATACGTTCATATATACATACATACATATATGAGGGTACCATTGCGAATCATTACGGATTAAAATATCAGTCAGTGAGTCAACGTTAACTAAAGCTGTTGGTTAACATAGGTTTGTAGCATAATAAATTGGAAATGTAAATAGGAATTGAGTGTATTTCGGTATCCTGTCAAATTTTAATGAAGTGCCGAAATAAATATCACATGGTATGTGGGAGTGGTGTTTTAAATTAAATATTAATTTTTGTTTGCTATTATTCATTAATCATTTTCAATAATTATAGCCTGTTGCAAACGGTTTTCAAGCAAATTCCATCGCTTAAATTTGGTTTTTGTCGTCATGCTTTATTTCTGTTTGCGCGAATTAATTTAATTACTTCATGAATATATAGTTTGTTTCCGTTATACAGCACGAATTGAATTTTTGTTGCCAGAAATAATCTCAATGCTTGTGGCTCGATTGTAAGTCTAATCAGTAGATACTCGTACATTTCAATATATTTTACAAAAATCGTAGGTTTTTATTTAAACATTTGAACTTCTTAACTAATATCCGTTTCTTTAAATGCCTTTTAATGCCGATACGATAGGCATATCACGCATCAAGAGTAGGTACGCTGTTCATCGGTTTGTAGAGTAATGAAGGAGTTTTAATTTTTCTTCTAAGTTTTTTTTTTATAAACTTGCACACAGAGCAGTTGAATATGCTGAGGGATACAATACTTTCTTTGTTGAAAACTTAGAGCAAGATTTGTTGAGAATCGAACAATTGGAAGCTAGTTGGATAGCTCGAAGGGAGTCTATAAGATGGTCTGCCAGATCGCCAAACCTTACACCACTTGAGCTTTTCTTTTTTTGGGAGGCATCTTAAGTCTAAGGTGTATGCTACGCGTTCAGCCGCCTTAAGCCAAAAAATTGTTGAAAGAATGCCTCTATACACCATTGAAAATGTCAGAAGCCCACTCAAAACTCAAAGCATTAAGTATTTGGATGTGGATAGTAATTATTCTTACTACCACTAATCTGTACTAGATGATAATGTGTCTTAGTTAAATAAAATTGATGAATCAATTTAATCTGTATTTTTCCAGTGCTTGTATCGATGTATTACACTATAATAATTTCTTAGCCTCTAAATCATCCACCAACGATATTGTGGGAAGATTACGTGATTATCCAGTACTCACACGGGGATACTGAAATATAGAAGCGACTGGAATACTCGAAGACTGGTGTACGGAGACTTGAAGACCTTATCATCTTCATACGGCCAGGACTAAAGTAGAGAATTTTCCATGAAAAACTTATTTTATAAGAAGAAGAACTCAATTGAGCTATTAATGTTAAGGTTTTTTTTTAGAGAGATGAAAATCTTCGAGAAGACTCCTGCTCAGTTGTTATTCGCAGGTTGTGTCGGACTTTTACCGACTAAAAATCCCCCTTTGTGCTCTTGCACTCTACATTGGAATCCTAGTTTGTTTTTACTTTTTTCCAAGGCAGTCAAGTAGCTTGCGGTTATGCAATTTCGAAATTAGGTTGTGTCGTACATTTCCGATATCAAGTATCCTTCCAATCTCTTCTTCGTATTCTCGTCTATTACCTGCCCGTCTGTGACATACGAATAGTGTATGATGAACGCCGTCCACCATTCCGCAGTAGGGGCATTCATCCGAGTCCACCTTCCGTCGCTCATACAGGTATCGCCTGAAGCCTCGATGGCCTGACAGCGCCTGTGTGGTAAAATAATCGGCTTCATTTTCAGCTCCTTCCAACCAGTTTTTAATATCAGGGATTAGTTGGTATGTCCAGCGGCCTTAGGTCCTTTCGTCCCATGCCAACTGCCATTTTCTAATAAGTTCTTGTCTGGCCTCTTGCTTAGGTGTCCCGGTATAGCGGGCGTATCTCTCCCACGCGGTGAGTTCAAACGGAGCGAGCTTTGCGATTATTACTACCGCCCCGGCGGAGATTGGTCTATAGGCACAGTAGACTCTTATGCATACATACTACTCTATGGAGTGATGTCAGTTTTGCGCGTAGTTTAGTGTTCATGGTCGCCTCCCACCATATCGGTGCTGCGTAAAGGTTCTGCGAATGAACAACACCAGCCAAGATTCTTCTTTTTGAAGTTCGGGGGCCTCCCACGTTAGGCATGAGAGTGCGGAGATGGTCTTCTGGTCTTTCTGCTTTAGCAATGCTTTCTCGGATAAGTGTTGCGAAAGGCAATTTGGAGTCAAGCCAAACTCCCAGATTTTATCGCCGGTTTTGGGATTAACGTGTGCCCCTGTAGCTTAAACTGAATCCTCCCAATTTTACGTTTGGTGGTCAGAAGAACGGCTTCTGACTTCTCTGGTTCTAGCTGAAGGTTCCTACATGTCAACCAATTGGTGATTCTGAAAGGACTAAATCTACCAAGCAAGGTCTGTTCGTTAATGGCTGTCACTATCGCGGCAACATCGTCTGGGAAACCAACCATTTGGAGCGCCTGTGGTATTGGCATTTTGAGTAGCTCGTCGTATTGGCTGGTATTGTTGACAGCCATGTCATTGAGACAGATTTCTTGTTGGCCGCGTGAATTGTGCAGTAATTTTAATTTCTTTTTTAACTATTCGCCAGCAATATTTGGAGGGCTTCCTCTTAATATTCCACAAAGAATTAGGTTTTGACGTTTGTTTAACATAGCCGATTAATTCATAACGGCATGTAGAGCACACAGATTAAAGATGCAGAGTCCATAAACAAGCGAGTTTTTAATTGTTTCTATATAGATTACATCGATAACAGTTATACACATAACTTAAAAGAATTACCAAATATTTAGTATCTCGATTGAAACAGGCTGTAAATGTTAAAGCAAATAGCATGCTAATGGTCAGTATAGACAACAGTAAACCTTATCGTTTAGTCATTTTAAAGTTTATTATTATTGTGTACATTAGTACAGTTAATTACTGACTTATCGAAAGTATAATTTTAGTGATTTTTATAGGTAAAACACAAAAAATTAATGAGATATAACTCTTCTAGAATACCCAACATGTGTTGAGATGTGTCGAGATTGTGTTGCTATGGACTAAAGCATATTATCAAATAATTCTTGAGATCCGTTTTCCAATGTTTCTCTAATAACAACTTAAAGTTTTGCAACTGAATGAGGTGAAAGAATTTATTCTAGACATCTACAATACATCCTAGGCATGTTAGTAATTATTCCTATCCGCACCACTATCGTTACACTGAAGGCTTTTCCGAATAGATAAAAGGGCATTTGGTGTGCTTGGTTAACGACAAAAAAAAGACGTTTGCTATCTGGGAACAAACTTGATCTTAGCTCTTCACTAAATCAAACTTGCCCTCAGTCAAGATTTACATCTATTTATAAAAAAGTGGAGCATCGTTTTGAAATATCTAATAATTTTGCAAAGGTTATCGAGGTTAGTTGATATAAAAACATTCTATAATAATTAATCTTGCTATCGAATTTTGAAGTGGCGAAAAACGGGAGGACATGTTTTATACATATTTTTCCAAACTGTTGGAACGTTTGAATCATTCGAGGCTTCTAATCAGCGTTGTTGGCTTCTCGCTCTTCGTACAATAACTTTCTTGATTTGTACTATAGTTACTAGAAAGTAAAATGTTAGTTATAGTGTTTCTCTCTAGCAAGCCTCATTGCAGATACGTTCGGCCTTCGTTTATTTGATTTTTATTAATAATCTTCTTTTATTAGGAGCTTGACGTGTGACTTTTTATTATTATTTGAAAAGAATACTATCATCGATGTCTATGAACACATTCAGAGATAGACAAATCTACTCGATCTATGATTGAATAATGATTTAAATGTAATACATATTTTCAAACGAAATATTGTTGACTTATCACGTAAATCGGAGCAATATTACTTCAGATATAAAATTAACAATACCACTTGAAACATTAATATTACAATGAACGTGTCAGACTTTTGGCCAGTAGCTTTAGTTTTAAAGCCCCCATTAGCAACAACATCCTTGTCTTTAATATCTCACAATACGAAGCACTTTTTATAATTAATCTCCACTTTTGCTATATCAGCTTAAAATTGGAATATCTGATTACTGATTTTAGAGACACCTCACTCCGATTCAGTTGAGCAGGAGTCTTGGCAGAGCACCGCACTGAAGTTTCTCATCAATCTAGTAAATGAAATGAGAAGTGATGTTTGTTACAAATTCTACGTATTTTGCCGCGTAAAGTTTGTAACTATTCACTAAGACCTTCAGTTCAATTTAACAAAAAATCCATATTTTTAGGGCACAACTTTGTGTGTTATGCATTTGTTTTTTCCTACTTGTCAAAATGGAACGAATTACTGAATTTTATACATCTTTTTTTTTTAGTGCTTTTTACATTGCACCTAACGCCGATTATTTGGCTAATTCTAGTGCAATAATGGAATGTATTCATTATTTGTAGAGCATTGAATATTGTTATCAAACGGAGAGGCATGTCTCAAATTCTTATTCTGTATGATTTGATGAAACTTTGTAAATGTCTCTTTGACTTTTAATAATAAAGTAGTGTGTCAGTTTTCTCAAAAAAGCTACTTCTATTACAACTACTTCAAGCATCTTTAGGTAATATGCGAAAAGATATTTTAACAAATTCTAAATTGTATTAAAATAATTAGACTGTATGATTAAACACTTGATTCACATAGAACGTGGTGCTTTATTTTTAAATCATACATATTTAGATATAGACTTGATAGCAGTAATATTCATAGATAGCATGTACATACGTAACAGTCTCTTCCTGCAATTGTAATTCTGTAAATGCAATAATGCTGTACTCCATTAATACTCTGAACATGTTGCTCTAACCCAGTTTGCTAGAGGAACTAATTTTGAGGTTGTATCACTATTAAATTTACAACCTAGATATTAAGGGCTAATATATTTGAACTTACTTTAACAAGCACATTGCTTCCCCTTTTTTCAAATTTGTTATACCTATCCCTAAGGTAGCAATGGATATTTAGTCAATAACGTGATGTAAAACTGACCTTTCAACATTTACATGCTGCAGAATCCACGTTCCTACTTTATATGAATAAATAACCTTACTATGTGTGAGCTCTTCGACATGTGCAAGGTTTATTATGCAATAACTAACTATTCGTAAGCTTCATTGAGACGTTTAAGATGTTGTGTTTATTGGTTTTTGTTGACATAATAAAAACTACATTCTTTTTCCTTTATTGATAGAACTAGGGCACAAAAATTCTTTCACACAACTCGCAAAATACATTTCCAAACATAAAATATAGAAATATACGCATGACTGAAATGCTTCGTGATGAGTTCTCCATACGGGAGCACACACTTTCCTAATGAATTGGTGTTTGTTTAGGGTTTGTTTCGCTTTTTCGACGAAAAAAGAATTGAGCCAAGTTCGTTTGTGCGACCGCAGCGCCACATTACGAGATATGTGTAACATTGATACTTATTGAATTTCTCTTTGAGCTTTCAGAATAGGACGCATATTTTTCGTGAAAACATTAGTGGTTGTAGGTAGTAGACACTAACGACTTTCCATTGCATTTGTTATGTTACGATGGTTGATTATGAAAACATGATAAATGAACAAACATACGGTATCCCTTTTGTCAAAATTAGAGATTTCGGTGCATCCGAACCGATTTTTTCTGTCGTCGTATTTCGTGGATATTGTAATGGTACCTGTGTATTAATGAGTGACATGTAATATTTGCAAAAGCGCAGGTGCATTTCTATGACATTAATCTGTTTCAATTTCCAAAGAAACTAGGAAAACTTCATCTATTACATGCAATTACCCCAGTCTGATTTGAAATGCTTCATAAGATCAAACTGTGCACTGACTGTATAATCTAATGTAATATATAATCAAAAAACTGTAAGGAAATAACAAATTTTCCATTAAACAAGTGGATTGTATTGAGATGTTATTCATAGTTCCATCATTTGTCAATAGCTATTTTAGGAGCCAATTCTGAGTAAGATGTAAATTAGATGATATCGCACTTTTGACAGTTTTAACCTTGCCTATACCGTGGGGGTCTCCGAAGCCCGTTCATGTTTTTAAATCAAAAATATCTTCGCTAAAAATTAATATTTTTTGGAACAGTCTTGTGACTTTGTTCGTGGTTGGGTGATGCTTCACTCAGTTCTTTATTATTGCAAAAGACTTTCGGAATTTATACTTATTTAAAAATCTGGCATCACGTACCACCCGGGTCTCTAAAGCCCCTGCATTTACAAGTTGCTGCTTGTTCTAACTTGTTGGCTACTTGCGCTGATAATTCTTTGATATTGCGCAGGTCCATGCAAGTCATGACATGTTCGACAAACGTATGTTATAAATACGGCCTCTACTTGCACACACTTCAGCTTGCAACAGATTTTGTGTGCAAAAGGTTATTAATTATTACATAATGTCGTACGAATATAAAAGACCGCTTACTCGGCGCGAATTAGAAGAACTAGCAGAACAGATAAGCGAAGATGATGGGAAATTCCTTGATGAAAATACCCTGTCCACAGATTATGTGGAAGAAGAGATGTCCGAAACATGATAGAGTTCTTCTGACAACAAAACTTCTGCATCTGCAGTAACAGTTACAAGCAGTTCGTCATTACGTATTTGTAGATCTAAAAGTAATTTAGAATGGTCTTCGAAGCTAGTGCACCTACCTGGAGGAAGAGCAGCGGCTAAAAATATAATCCCGTATAAGTCCACTTCTGGACCTGCACGTTTTTCCAAGAGAATGAGCGATTCAATTGAGTAATCTTTTTTATGATATTTTCGTAAATCATGATTACATATCATTTGCAAGTGGACAAATAAAGAGGGGGCTACAGTTTTGAAAGATAAATGACAAAACCTAGAAATCGAATGTGTCCGCCATCGCTAGACAGAAAGAATAAAATTATTTGCATTGACTGTAAAAAGAGCATATGTAAAGATCACTCTGTTGTAATGTGCCTGATATGCTACAGCAAGTAAATGAGTTAGCCATACTATGCTATTATAACAATGTAATATCTAATATCTTATGAATAACTTACGGTTTTGTTTAATAAAAAAAAATTAAGTTTCATTGTTAATATATATACTTATCCAGTAATCCTCCATTCGATTCAATCATTGACAAATGCTAAATTATGAAACTAACTGCGAGCTTCTTAGGCCCGGCCGGTAGTTGGCAGGTTACAAAAGTATTGGTATATTGAGGGTTAACAAGTGTCATGCTCAATATCAGTCACGGGGTACGATCTTTATAGGGACTATTTGAAATCGAATTTAGGTTAATTTCCGATGAAATGTTAGATGGCAGCACAAGTGCGTAGTTGGAAAAGTAGTTTTCGGATTTACCTGTCGTTCGGTGTTTATAATTTATAAAAGTGAACATGTGTCACACATGTATTTTAACCTTGTTTTAACAACCTTCTTTTAGCAAAGTTTGTCGAAAGTGCGAGTGTGTTTATAGCGATTTGTTTGTGATCTTGATTGAATCTACCAGATTTTCATTAGATTTTTTTTTCGTTTGAGTTTATATTACTTTTCTTTTAATTCGATTTAGTTTAGCGTACATTTAGAAATAAAATAATAAGCAAAAAAAATCTTACATTTTTTTTCGTCAGTGAATTTGTTCTTATCTCAATGTAATACGTTATTGTAATAAAATAAGAGCATATATATTGTTTGATAATTATTGTCAACCTTTATGCATACTGTCGTGCATAAAGGCATTTAACGTCGATTATTTACTTAAAAACAAATAAAACCTTGGTGGCCAGTGGCACGTATAGTTTTCGAGGAAATACCAGAGGGCGCTTTCAGTCTCGTTTTTTTAACATTGAGCAAAGATAACGAATGCAATAGGTAGTTGTAATAGCGTATAGAATGCTAATGTGATTTTAATAATTATATAGAATGCCGGCTAAATAATGCATTTAGCACACAACTTTATTTTAACGAGATATTGTGTATATTGCCGATTACATTGTGTATTACGCATTAATTTGATTTCATATGAGGTATGAGCATTCGGACAGTCTCTTTAATCACCTTTAAATTGTTTGGTTGCTGAAAATCAGTTTATAGTAATGTATAGAGTATTTGAAACGATTTCTTGACAATTAATTAATTCATAAATAATGAATACTATTATGGTCAGTCTAAGTTAACACAATAGAATTATATGATATCGAAGGCTTCCATGCACTGTGGAAAATTTTGGTCATTTTCAGATCAAAAATCTGCAACTTTTGAATGGATATATTTTTTTTTCGTTGAATAGGTGGGATTTTAAGCTTTAATTGGTATTTTAAATCATAAAAAATGAGTCATAATAAAAAAAGTTATGAACGATTAAAAATACATTTTTGATTTTTGTTTTGTTTTTGTATGTGTTTGTAAGTGTTAAGTTAAGACAAGTATAAGAGGTGTTTTTATCGATTTCTGAAATTGTTTTAATATTAGTTGTATGTTTTCTTCTGAAAACTGGTAGCCTTTGGTAAAAACTTAGTAACACTTAACAGATTCTTACCACTTTCAATGTAGGCAAGCATTAGTAGGAGCCTTGAGCACTTAAAAATTATTTATTTTTAAATCCGTTGTTTTTTTGCCAAAAAAATCAAATCGTTTATACCGATTGTAAAGAGATTTTGTTTCACAAAACGCATAAATTATTTTCTTGTTTAATAAAAAAACGGAAACTGCGAAGATACAAGAAAAGCTAATTGAATTTGAATTTTTTTAATTTCTGAGTTGCTCAATATTTTTGCATGCCATTTGTTTATAGCCACGAAAAGGCAGCTAGTTTTGATATATCTTTTAGATAATAAGTTAAACTTTAATTCTATGTGAAAACTAGATCGGCGGCAAACGGCGCTAACACTTAAAATCCTAGTCAAAGCTGCGTAGGTAAGCCAAGAAACATTATATATTTCAAATGAATAAATTTCAAATCTGCAAACAATATGTACAAAACTCATAATAAAAATAGAATCGGACAAGATACCCTTTCCAACAAGGTTCTAAGAAAAATAATTATAAATATTAGAAATACGCTCTTGAATCTGGTATAATTTTATTTCTCCAAATCTTTACAGTCAAAACTAGTGCCACGGGCCGAGTCTCTATTATGAGGGTTTCCGGGTGTTGACCGTGTCATGGTTGTACTGTATATATTTTACTAAGCATGAGATGGTCAAAACCCAGAAACCCTCACAGAAATAAAATTATTTATGTATTTTTTTAGTCATTAGCTTCGATTGAAATCAGTATTAAGTTTCAACCTCGCATCCGTAATTCAAATTGTACATACGTACCATTTGAACGTTTACATATAACGTATATGTTATTATCGATTGCAATAATGAACCCATTCTGCCGTGCTTCAGTTAAATAATTATGAACATTCACACTCGATGCAGATTATACATAGATTTACTTTTACTCATTGGTGAAAGCATTACTAAGCTCAAATGGAAAATTCGATAATGTATCGTGACAAACTCGGCAATTCTCAATGACGCGTCTGTAACAAAAAATATGGTACATTATAATTTTTTTTACATTGTTAATCCAACATCGTTTTAATGTAATCGATTTTTTATAAAGTTTTAGACATAGATTTATTTTATGTTGGTTTTTTGCATTTCAAAAAAAACGTATAATAAATAAAGTGAGTGACATGATAATTTTTATTGCAAAATTACATAATTCTGCGATCATTTGCAGGTTTAATAAAGTGTAAAAGAAAACCTTCTTTTGAAAACTAGCAATTATTAGGAAGCAATTACCGATTATTGTTCTTTACGTAGATTTTGCTGTTAGTTAGATTCACAAATTATGCTGGGCGTTAAATTAGTGAACGCTTCCAACAAAAGAAAGCATAAACGACAGCAATTACAAGCGCTGTCTAAAATCGTATCCCGTGCAACAAAGACAGTTGTCAAATTCAATCGCGGTCGTTTTAACCTAGTTTCTGCGAGTACGGTAAAGCACCAGTTGCAAGAAGTAGGATTATGTGGTATTATTATCACAACTAGAGCTCGGTAATAGATTAAAATCATTGGAATGAGTTGATAAGTTTCGCGGATGATCACGCTCTTTGGCGAAGCAGCGAAAGTAAAACACAGATTATAGTTGAATTACTTATTTGACTAATTAGAGGGCAACATAAACGTTTTACATATCTACGTACGTAAGAAGAATAAGAATAGCTAATTACAAACTTATAGAAAACAAAATAAACCGTATGATCGCCTTGGACGACCAATGCAGGATGACATTAAATGATTCTTGGAGAATGTTTACCCATATTTTTCTAAGAGAAGTTTTGTTACTGAATGGGGTGCAAGAATTTGTCTTTCTAATGCATCCTAGATATGCTATTGGCTGGCTGTTTGCTCGATGTGGACGAATACTATCATTTACATAAATGGATTCTTTTTTTGCCACAGCTCCTGAATATGAGAAAACAAAGGTCTCAGTATTTGATCTGAATGCCTTTGAGCAATAAGTGATCTATTCTGTGCCAAATACAGCAACCACACCATTACGACGATTTCTTGGTGTTTAGGTATGTTGAGATCATCCTTGCATTTTATTAGTGTTAATTGATGTTGTCATTTTCTTCTTCTAACAGTTTTTCGTTCTAAAATAGTATGCTACAATCAGGAGTACAGACAGTTCTCGACTTACGTAAGTGCATAGTGCCTAAATTTCTTGCATAAGTCGAAATTACTTTAGTCGAACTAGGCGCATTGAGGATTTTACCCACGAGGGTGGATGGTCGAGTAAACACATTGTAACATTGGAACTCCATCGAATTTGAAATATAATGTATTTTTAAACAACATAAACTACAGCTTACTGACTACAAAAGTAACAAGACTACATAGAAAATCACAAATAAAAATACATTTTCTTATGAATATAAATATCAACAACTATCATCATCACTAATACTGGTTACATCAATGCTGGTGCTAGGTTGATTCACTTTTTTTAGGAAACTATCCAGCGATGTCTGAACGAGAACTCTCTTCCTCTCCTCGTAAATTTGGTTGTAACAAGCAACACTGCATTCAACCATCTTCTGCACTTTTAAGAAACAGTCTGTATCCAGATCCATTTTTTCAAATCTGGGTAGGAAAGAATTCAGTTCCTGGAACCCTAAAGACATTTCTTTTGTTATGAACGCCTTTTCTTCTTCTTCTATGTCCGTGTGTGTTTCTTCATCAGCAGCAAGCGCTGCCTCGAATTCTATAAGCTCATCACTCGACAATGGTTCAGAATGTGATGCTATTAACTTTTCCACATCAAGTTGGTTTACATCAACGTCCAATTATCTGGCAAGTTCTAAAATTTCCCCACTCACTTCCTCAAAGGATTGATCTTCAAGATCTTGCACTTGAAGAATGTTTTTTATAACTGGATAAATGGCATAAGCTTTTCAAAGCTGCCTCAGTGTTAAATCTACATTTTGATCGAGAGTATTAATGGCTTGAGCAAACGTTTTTCGTAAATAATACGCTTTAAAATGAGCTATTACCCCTTGATCCACATGTTGTAATAATGCCGTAGTTTTGGGAGGAAGTTAAACTACTTTACACTAGGATGTAAATCGTCTAAATAAGTAGGATGACTGGGAGTAGACTACTAACGATAGCAACCAGTATGTATACCACATACATAAGTTTGTTAGACGACAAAAATCTTTACGGAAGTCCGAATTTACGTATTAAGTCGGGAACTGTCTGTATATACTTTGGCTTACTACGAACACTTGAGCGACATCTTGCTATAACTATAGATATGTGTAGTTATACTGTAAAGCATTTATGCTCGCTTTTACATACATATATCGAATCTAATCAATTTTCAATGTTTCGTTAAAATTTACAGAAACATATTGGAACGTAACAGCGCGTTTTATTTCTTAGTCCGTATTTAAAGATATTCTACGCACAAGTGAAATAAACATACACCCTTGGCCAAAAGTATTAGGCACCCTATGATTTTTTAGTTGGGGTGTATTGGCGCAAATTATAAGCTGTTTTTCTCTTTTAAATATATTTATTCGTTAATTTGAATACTTTTATCAATATTTTGTGTGTCCACTCTTTGCCTTTATGACGGCAGCAATTCCTTGAGGAATGCTGCTAATAAGTTTTGCGCACTGTTTCAAGTCTATGGTACTCCATTCCTGAAGCAGCACGTTTGGATGTAATGGCGTGTCCCTTGACTCTGCGCTTTAAAATACTCCAAAGATGTTTAATGTGATTCAAAAATCACAGATAGAATCAAATTTTATTGTGATTATTAATGTACTTTTACAACATAAGCAACTATAGTCAAAAATAAATAAATTGATACCGACATAATATCGTTATGTTATTTAGGTTGTGAGCACAGCTGCACAATTATTAGGCAATCTTCGGATCAATTTCTGAAGATAATTTGCGTCAATTTGTAGCCATGCATCCCGCAAATCCCATAGCTGCTGGGTGTTTTGAGGTTGTCTCTGTCTAGTCTTTCAATCAAGCTCATCCCACAAGAGCTCTGGACTTTGAGGAGGCCAAATCATTAATTTTAATTCATTTCTTGCTGCTTTGATATTTAAAAGGTTACAACAGATTCGAGCCGTATGTTTGGGATCATAGACTTACTGGAACATGAAGGGCTCACCAACAAGACAATTTCCCCAAATAAATGTTCCGTGTTTCACAGACGGCACTAAGCAGGCCTCACGAGAACATTTTCGTAATCGACGACAAACAAAACTCTCCTTTTTGTGTCAAGTAACTGAAATTTGGATTCGTCAGTTCATAAGACTGAATTCCAATTATCCAGTGAGCAGTTTGCAATGTTGCTTTGCCCATGTTAAGCGCTTCTGATTACGCATATGTGTTAAAAACTGTTTTCTGCGGCTAATGCATCCCCTTAAACCAGCTGCCAATAATCGCCTCTTGACGGTGGTAATACAAACCTTTGTTCGTCCTTGTGTATTAACACAAGTGGATATATCCGATGCCGTTTGACGTCGATCTCGTTTCGAAGTTGTTACTATAAATCTATCTTCAGCTCTAGAAGTCACCCGTTTGTCCTGGTTTCTTCTCCAGGCCAATGTGTAATGCACACCGTTCGGTGAAATCTCTAGTCGTAGAGCAATTTCTCTTTCGGTATATCCTTCGTCACGAAGGGCACAAATAGTAGCACGTTGTTCTACAGTCAATTGTCTGCGTTTCGGCATTTTTACCTTCAGTACTACACCAATTGTTACAATTATTATTTCAAAAAAATAGTTCAGCGACTAACGGTTAATTCTTTTATCGCATATACTAGACGATTGCTGAAGTAGTTTTAAGCCGTTTCGCCGTAAGTTATTAGGTTTGTTCCAACCACCTCTTATTATTGCAACATTATCGTACATTACTTGCGCAGTGTGAAAATGGCGTTCCAACTTGTTTGATGAGCGTACCATGCTGCATAATAATTCTGTTCCAACTTAAATAGGGCCGTACAAGGATCGGTAATTGTACCGTCATAACAGTAACTATCCCAGAGCATGTACCGTTTGTACCAACATGCGCAATGTACCTACTCGTCCTCGACAGATGGTGTCACCAGCAGTCACAAATTCGTTCCAACCCTTCGTTAATTTTTGTAATGTACATAAGTAGTACATAGCGCATGCGTAGAAAATGATTACGACCTAGTCCATGTATCGTACTGTGATCGGTGGTTGGAACAAACCTTTTATTGCAGGTATCCCACCCCATCCCTTCACACAATAGTTGTATTCTTGGAAAATGTTTGGAATTTACGGACTATGTGTAGCAATTTTATATTTGCATACAATAATTTACAATGGTGTTAAAGATTTCACGATATGCCTATTAGGTGAATTATTTCAAAGGAATTTCACCTAGCTTCCAAACTTTGGACGGTAGTGTATGTACACATATTACGTCTCTTGACGCTGCAACGTCTAGACAGTTTAAACATTTATTGTATAAATGTCACAGATCGTAAGTGCGTGTTAGACACTAAAGGGAGCTATTGGAGTAAAATAGTAAACTTTTATATTTATAGTATTCTTATTTAGGATTGCATTAAATTGAGAGCGTATTTCTAGCGCACAAATGTATAGAGGAATGAAGTTAACAATGTAAAGTTCGTCATTTTTGTCATAGCGGTACACACATGTGTCTAACATAAGTGGTATAGGTATATGGAACGGCATGAACTATTATAAGTCTTTTGTATGCGAGATCTCATAGTTCTAATGTTATAAGTTTGGCAGTCTGTCAATGATGTCAGTATATTAATAGGTTAATTAGTAATTTGTTTTTGGCCTTCGTAATGAAACCTGGAGATAAGCTGTTAAGTTTTACTATAGTATATAAATTACTAATAGTGTTGACAACAACATTTGATTTGAAGTTTTGTGTGATAAGTTATCTGTTAGTGTGAATATTTATGCAATTCAAGTGAATTGTTATAATTATTTCTTTATACAACTAAAGAGGTAAGTTACTATTATATATGGCCGAGCACATTTCAGTGTTGCTTATTGTTGGCAATTACCATAATAACTCTGTACAAAATTTGAAGATATGTTTATAAAAAACTTAAGATTAGAATTGTTATGACTACTACTGCAGAATAAAGGTTCTTTTTCATGAAGGTTGGTTAAACTTTGTTGGTTAAACACACTAGTTTCCTACATAATGTTTCGTAGGCTGTATTTGTTCCTTCCATAATCCTATGTACCTACACAAGTTTCTTAAAATAATGCACATAATAATTTCAACTGCAACTTATATTATTTAATAAGCGCTTGAGTTTTTTTAAAAAGCACCTTTCAAAACGTAGCGAATCAATTTGTATTATACTGTTGTTATTGTCATTTCAAAACATATAAAACATATGAAAGGTTTGATATTGAAAACAATTGGGCCAGTGCAATAAATTTATTTTATTTTAATAGCTTTCTTCTCTGAAGAATTGTAAAGTAAAAGACAATAGAAGTTCACACAAGGTACTAATGTATTTCTTAAATTTTATGTTTAATTAAATTTTTACAAATATTAGTAACATTTCAAGAATCTTGCTGGTATCTATAATATTGGAAAAGTTCTAAAAACATTGTTTTGCGGATAACACAAAAATCTGTTTGTAGAATTGGTTGCTCAAATTATTTCAAATATTTCTTGTATTTCCATCTTCACCACATTTTTGGACGAATGTTATAATAAAATCTCGTGTTTTCCTGGCATTTGTTGATGAATTGTTTAGCAGATTAGTAGTTAAGACACTTTATTGCAATAAAATGGAAAACTTAATATATAAAAGGTTTATTGCATGCATTAAAGCCATGGTATATGGTAACATGCCATATGCTATGGCAACACAAATTTATCAGTTTGCTTATTGTAAAAATTATTTAAATATAGAAAAATATGTAGGTATATTGTGAAAACACAAATACAAATAATAAATCGCAATTTTGCGCGTTTCTTTGTGAAACGATCTTCTTACTCTCACATCCTTAATAACCTGGTTATATCTAAAGAAATATAACTGTTTTTCTTGATGGTTAGTAGACGCTCACAGGTTAGCTTCTACTCTAAAAATACAAAAAAATACCATCTTAAGGAACATCTATCACCGCATTCGGACAAGTTCGGATTGCGTCTATAATGCCTACGCAGGCAAGTTGCTGTAATTTTTACAGCGAAGGTTGTTTTTCTTTTTCTTTTCGTTCTTGGCTACTACACTCATAGCCAGACAAGCCCACGAAACTTTACTCTTGGCCACCATACCGATACTGACAGTCAAGCTTTAATTTCCAATTTTTTTCCTAATAGAAAAAAAGCCATAGGTTTCTTTGTAGTCTGTTAGTGTTCCAGAAAGTAAGTTTTGATCTATTTAAAAGTACCCAGATATTTCACTGCCCTAGAGAATTGATTAGTGCTGCCCTTCTAATTAAGTAGAAGTAGTAGTTTGATATTAGATTGTGATGTTGGCAGGCTTACCTGGAGCGAATTTTGTCCACAACCACTAAACACAATAAAGGATGGAATACTTTTACAGGGAATCATTTTCTAACGCCTAACAATTTTGCGGTAGAGTTGCTTATGAATGAACACATAACAGCTTCTTTATCGACAAGTGTTGTTCAATGTTATTAACCAAGTGCTGTAAACCTTCCCATTTCCTAAAACAAATTGTTTGTATTAAAATGGTTTTTTTTATCATTGTTCCACTTTTGATATGCGAGACCATTGCTTGAGGAGCACAAGCTGATGGAGCCATAGAATTTACAAGAGGAATACCAGGTTGTCCGACACGGATTTTAATGAATCTCACTAGCGTGGCAGTGGTAGATCTTATCCACTGAGCTACGAAGGTTTGCTTGTTTAGAAACTAACATTAGCGATATAAAGGAATGAACGCGCTAAACAACATTGATTTTCTCGAAAACTAGGCGCGGATAAAAGCTCGTACGTGAGTACTCAGAAAACGTTCCTCTATAACATAGTGGAGATTCATTAAAATCCGTGTCGGACAACCCTTGTGTTCCTTTTGTTAGACTGTGCGACAAACCACTCCGGAATTGAGAAATAAGACTAAAGTAGTAGTTTTAATAGCACTGATAGGTTTTTCTCATATCTTCTTGTAATAGGACGATGATGATGCCATCTATACCTGGTGACTTACACGTTTTGAAAGATCTTATAACTTTGACAGACACTCTTTTATCATATATTATGCCTTCTTCCAGAAACTCGACACTTTGAATTGTCCATTTGGCGATGCATGCGTAAAAACTTATCCAACGCCCTCTTTTAGTATTTTTTAATTCAGTGTTCTATCTTGTCAGGGTAACACTGTAACTGTATAGTTCAAGTTTCTTACTGATTTTGTTGGCTTCTTAGAAACAATCACTTATATTTTTAGATGTTAGCTGTACGTAACCTATTGAACAACCGAGGCACGGTTGCTGCTGTGTTATTGCTAGATAGTCAAAGAAATACTATTTATTATATTTATGCTGGTAGGTACTCTTCCATTTCAATTGGTATACGTTGTCGTCACAACTTATGAGTTACAGTATTAAATGAGTTGTTAGACGCCTTTTGGTGGTGGTTCATTTGTGTTATTGAGAAAGCAGGCCGCCCTGGTAACTACCTATTGCTTCTCTCTTCTTGTCGGGAACTAAATGCTGCAGTTAAGTCCCTCTAGACAAACTCTAGAATTTAAAGGACAGTACCTCTTCTTTTATACACCTATACAAGTCTTGTAGAATCCTATGTGTAATTGGCTGTTAAGGAATCTCGTCCTAAGCGCATCAAATACAGCTCTTACGTGAGAAGTATTTATTGTTTTATGAAGAACTCCCGAATGTTTAGTAAAACTATATTTCTAATCAAAATACATTTTCTACTGTTTTCAATTTCTACGTATTGGAGACACATTACAGCCCAAGTGTGAATATCATACTTTCACAAATATTAATTGTTGTAGCAAAAAAATTGAAATTCAGTCCTTTTATTATAATACTGCAAGCATTTCTACGGTACCGGTTAGCGTATATTTCAAATCCTGCGGAAAGAAAAACATACGTTTTTGAGATCGTTACCAGACGTTCTATTATATCTTGTTTTGATTACACTGTTCAACAAAAATGAACTTTTTTTTGTGACATGGATAAAACATCACGTGTACATGATGTAAAGTTACTCCAGAAGGCAGAAAATGACTTTGGATTTACTGTATCACCCATAGCATTTTTAGTACACATTATTTGTTTATTTATTTAATTCGGAGAAACATACAGCATAAATTCGTAATATAGATGCTTCCATATATTATACAAAATACATAATATATTATTATTGTGTTAAATTGAAATTTATCAATACGGTTATCAATGTGGTTAATGTTACACATACTTCAAAATGTTTTTGCGGATATTTTACGGCGATATTCTGTCCCTGCGTCATCCCGGAGTAATGTCCAGCAGTAATCAGCCAGCAAAGAAGGACTCCATTTGCCTTGATATCGCTTTTCCATGGTTGCAACATTCTGGTGGACGAACATGAGGATCGTCGCTAACGGCACCCAATTTTTCCGGAAAGAAATCGAGACGACCATCCAGAAAGTAGATTTTCAATGACATGTTACATCCCATTTCCTTGTAAGCAGTAAGTAATTTAGATACAAGATCTTTGTAATTTTCGGGTTTAAGATTTCCAAGGAAATTGGTCACAACTGTTAAACGCTCGCCATACTCTTAGTTCAACGTCAGTCAGCTTGTTGTCAAGTTCGTCATTTTTCATAAGTTCTCGTATTTGTGGTCCAACAAATATGCCGTCTTTAATTTTTGCTTCGCTAATTTTCGGAAATATCTGTTTCACATACAAGAACCCTCTACCGGTCCGATCTAGTGCTTTAACAAAATTTTTCATTAAGCCCAATTTTATATGGAGTGGTGGTAAAAATACGTGTTTAGGATCAACCAGTGGTTCATGTTTAATATTTTTTTGACCAGGAGTTAGTGTTTGACGCGGTGGCCATTCTTTCTGTATATAATGACGACTTCGTGCACGGCTGTCCCATTCACACAGAAAACAAAAGTTACTGGAATCAATAAATGGGCGCCAATTGGTTGGTTTATGTTTCTGTCCCAAAGCATCAAATACGTTATCAACATTCGTGCAGTATATCAAAGTCTCTTCTTGAGCGAAACAATGTGTAAGTCCTTTTTCACGTTTTCGGAAGTCAGTTATATGCACGTCACTTCTAAGAAGATTCCATCCTTTTAACTTAGATGCTAGGAGCTCTGACTGATTTTGGCAGTTTTAAATCTCTGACTAAATCATTCAGTTCAGCTTTTCGAATTAACTGAGCTTTCATTGAACATTCTGGTGTTTGAAAGGCTGGATCAATGTCGATTTCATGTTCGAATTGCCTATCATTACTTGAATCGCTGGCACATTCAGGTTCTTCGTCCAAACTCCACGATTCTGGGGGTTTTGGGATAGGATATTTTTCACTATAGGCGACGGGCCGTAAAGCGGATGGTAAATTGGGATACTGCACAGTATGCTTGGACTTCTGGCCGATGCCCCGTATGTTGGTGAAGCAAAAGTAACAATCTGTGGCATGGTCTTTCGGTTCTCTCCACACCATTGGTACTGCAAAGCGCATGTGACGCTTTGTACCTTTCAACTAACCTGTTAACACTGTTACACAAGTTTTACAACATATGTGTTATTGCTGAGTCATTACACAGAGTGGTGCAGTATAGTACTTATGTGAACACATGTATCCAACATGCATTGCATATATCTATATGCATAAATATAAAAATGCGTCGTATTAAAAGTTTGTGGGTGATAGGAAATTTCTGTTTTAAAATTTGTTTTTAGGATGCCGAAATACATATGAAACACCCAAAAATATCCATGTGACAAAATGTGTGTTTAACAGTGTTATTATTACGTTATTATTTATGTAATCTTGAAGCGTTTGAATAAGTTAGGACACGTTTTGCTATCGTTCTTAAGGTTCCTATATGAAAATATGTTGCACATATACGATAGTTGTAGGACCATACTTTTTTACAATTGTGTTGAAGACAGCAGAAGGACTCAGTTCAGTGTTCAAGAACCACAGGTTTTCTCTGTACATTACATACATATGTATATATAACTTCCGTGTAGCACGGAAATAAACTTACAAATAAAATCTGTCACGCCGACAAAGAAGGCAATTATAAAACAACGTAGAGTAAATACCACGACTGGTTCAGGTAATACGTATTTAATAAGTTTGATGTACGTTAATTTGCAAACAAGAGTGCTAACAGCAAAACATGCGAACCATTAGCATAGGCCGATTCCAGATATTTAACAGATAAAAGCTTTTTATTTGGAACGTATTTAGATTTTTTGTTCCTCTCTACTTCCAATGGCATTCTCATGTTTGTTTGCAGCCGTAGGGCACATATTATGTAGTACGAGAATTCCGCAGTAGTATATCCTGTCAGGAAATGATGTATGTGTAGGAAGTTTTGCGTGCAAATATTGCATTTTTATTTAAATTTTCTAGTGTTGTAAACGGTAACATGCTCGTTAACGTTAGCTGATTTTATCATATCAATTTTGTAAATACCTACACTGTTTTATAGATTGTTACTTGTTGAATTCTATATTATGGTAATTTTGCGATTTAACTGAGCATATTTAAGAAAGCATGTTATTGATCAGATGTTCGTACAGTGGATTAATAGTGCTTACTATTTTTTTAATCTGTGGTGAGTGCAATTACAGCAGCTTCCCAAGCTCTATTGCTTGTGGGACTGCCATTATAGTTCTGGCTGAGTATGTAGTCTGTGTAAATGTGTTTCTGTAGCCATTATTACAATTTTATCTGGCCATAATTTATACGGCACAAGCTCTCTTAACCGGCCTCCGATCAACCGGCCGCTTCGCGGAATGTCCTCAGTGACAAGTCTCAACTTCTGCGTGCACACTAGCATGTAATACCTACAGTTCTATACATTTATGTATTTGAGGCGGCTTGTTGACGAGTGTACGTTTATTGTGTTTGTTAGTGGTTGTGTCACTGGAACCTCTGTACTTTGCTGTATCTTGATATTGTGTTACTGTACTATATTTTGTAGGTAGATACTGGTTTGTTTTTTAAATGAGTTTGTCAAAATGAAAACGGAATGTTGTGATAATTCAACAAAACCTAAATGCGATCGAATGAATAAATAAAGGAGAGTCAGTAAAAAGGATTTTTAATGAACTAAACGTGGGAAAAAGCACAGTGAACGATTGGCGTTGTAATCCAGAATCTTTTGAACACAAATAGAGACGGAAAAAGTTTTGACAGAGCGGAGAACTTTGAAAAGATTTACAAATGAGATGGTTGACGATGCTTTTGGCTGCGATTTTTGCAAGAGCAAAGGAAGAGCACGACTACTTTAAAAGAAAAAGTAATGATTTTGCAGTACAGAGAAACTACTTCCAGAATAAGTTTACAACGTAGACGAAACTGAACTAAATTTCAAGCGTTTGCCACAAAAACCTTCTCTGTTGGCAATGCAAGTTCAACTCCAGGGTTTAAACTCAACGAAGAACGAATTACAGTCGCCATATGTTCAAATGATTCTTACATTTTCAAGGATTGGTTTATAAATGAGTTTGTCCCGAAAGTAAAAACAAAAACTTCAAAGTGAATAAGCCTCTGGAATAAAATTGCTATTCCTTCCACCTAACGTGACAAGCCTCATTCAACCATTGGACCAGGGTGTAATTGAGTGCTTGAAGAGGCGATATCGGCGCACACTGCTCTCTGAGGTTTTAGGGATGAAGGCAACTAAGGAAATATGTACATCTTGTATCAGCAAGTCTATCAACATAAAGGATATAATTTCCATGACTGAAAAAGCATATGACGAAATTCCTAGCTTGACATTCATCATAGCTTGGTGAAAGGTTTGGCCAGATATTGAAAAAGTGGTCAACACCACACTTGAGAACGAACTACCTCATTCCCATCTAGTAACTGAACAAGATGGCAATGTAGCACTACTGAATGATTTGATGAAATCATTACCAACTTCCAGTAATGACAAAATTGTACAGCTAAATGTCGAAGAGTGCATGATAAGTGATGGCGATTTAGAGAGCGATTTCTTGAATGATGATCAAATTATAAACGCAGTTGTGGAGACGGAGAGACTTGAGAACAGCGTTGCAGGAGAATCAGAAGACGAAACCCAAGAGGTAAACATAAGTCACGAGGAAGAGAAGAAAGCTTCTCAGTTGGCAACGATGTACCTACATTTAACAACAGGGCGAATCTACAGCTGTTGATGTGATGTTCATAAAAAGTGGAGAGATTTGCCTTCAAGAAGACAATTGGGAAAATGGCACAGAAAAAATAACAGACTTCTTTAGGCCTAGTCGGATTAACCCGTCAGGTTGCTATTCGGCCAGTGATCCCGTCCCGTAGTGGCCGCTTAAGAGAGCTTGTACTGTATTCTTTCTTAATTATTTTCCAACAAACGGTATTCGTTATAATAGCCGAACCTAGCATTCGAACTCTGTATCGCCAGTGGTCTCACAACCACACACTCCGATCTTACCACATGGCCGCCCAACCGGCCGGAAGATCACAGGTGATGTTGTACAGTCACCTGAAAGAAGTTGTAGAACGATTTACATATAATCGCTATGTAAATCGTTCTACAACTTCTTTCAGGTGACTGTACGTACATACGTAAGTTACAGAGTAACATTTACTGGCATAAATATGAAGCTTAGATCGATGAGACCATTCCACCAGCTTATCTAAATTAGCTTGAAGAATGATTCAACCATGCACTGTGCAAATCTGGTGTTAGGGCTTAAGTCATCAGCATAGGCAACAACAGAATAGGGGAAACAAAGTAGGTGATCATGAATAAATAAACTTCACAATAGAAGATCTAAATTGGAGGCTTGCGGAATTTCAGAGCTGGGAGAAAATTCGTAAACCCATTGGAAAGAAATTCATTGTATAGGACATAGCATCGGCGATCACTCAAATATGATTAAAGGAGTTTGATAACTGGTGGAATAAAGCCAAAGGAATATGGATGGAGACACAGCAGGAAAGGTATTGGCGAAAGTATTAACCATACCCACGAGCTCAGTAGACTCGCTTCCTAATGAGTCTCACAGTCTCCTAGGAATTCTGGTTGATCGTTTCTTGGCATTAAGAAAATTCCATGCATTGGATGGACAGTCCGTGATGTTGCCTTCAATATTGGAACGTAATCGTTGTAGCTGGCATCTATTTGAGAAAAGACAAACACAAAATAATGTGGTTGTGTCCGTTTGTTAGTAATAGAATACCGGTATAGACAAAAATCTTTGTGTAGTTATTGAAGTTAAGCGAGCTTACATAGCTAATGCATTGATGCAACTTCGCGGAACTCGGATTTACATTTGGAACACGGTTGATGGTAATCAGAGCTTTGTAGTTCGTTTGTTGATAAAGATTATTTTTGCGTAGTTCAGTGAACTAGTTCATATCGCTACACACTTAGAAAAAGTTGAAAAACCAACAAAATTCAGCTTTGTTTGAGTGCACTTTAAAATGTTTGAGTTTCGGTGTGGCTATAATATAGTTATCGAATATGCACTTAATCCCTCTAAATCATCATTGAAATTTGCTTACGTACATATACATATGTATGTATAACTTATGCTATATTAAATAGTACTAACGTGCATAGCTTTCGGTTCCGTTTGGAATTTTTACTGCATATGCATCTATAACTATAATTGGAATATGAACTGAAAGCGGATGCGTGTATGTGTAATAACTGACTTTAGTGCAACACTGGGATTAGTTCCGATGTAGGTAGGTACACAATCCTATGTTAATCTGAGCGTCCATTAGCCTTGTAGAGTAAAGCGGTATAACGGTACTTAATATGGTGTTACACAGAAAGGTCGAGCTATATTCGAGAAAATGTTCTTGTATAAAGCTGATGCGGTAGAAATAGTTTGACGAAATTAAATCTTCTTTTTATAATTGTGTCTCTTAGTTGTATTTATCATATTATTATATTATCTAATAATAATTATCTAATAATAATTACTGTTTACGTCACATTGGTCGTGTTATTGAGTAGTATGTTTTTATCGGTGTAATATTGACTGACATTTACCACCGTCCGTATTAATTCGGCTGCTTGGTGTAAATTCATAAATCATGGGATATTGAAGCTATATTAAAATCAACATCCTACAAACATTATACTGTATTTGCGACATACAAAACCAAAAACAAAAGCAACCCTTGTAATACAATAATAGTAAGTAAATTTTCTCGTCGTCAAAAAAGAAGAAGAATAATATAATCATAAAAGTTTTTTTGTATCAGTTTTTATATATGCCAACCCTACCAGAGTGCATGTGATATTTGGGAAAGCAACAAGATTATTCATCAAAAAGCACTGTGGCTTTTGTTTAAAACTGAACTCTATCAAGAAGTAGGTATACTAATAACTCTAAAGTACAGGATATCTGTCGATGTAGTGAAAGTAGTCTTCAGTCACCTTTCTTTCTTCCTCGACAAATGTTCTCTTGAGGCTGTCTTTGCCACACTACTAAAAATTCTTGTCGTCTACCGTAAGAAGTGATAATTAGTCAAACAACTGTTTTACACATTCTTACTTTAACCTTTCAGAAGATATTTTTACTGTTCATTCTTTAACATAGAAAGTACTCTTAATGATGCTTGGGCCCAATATTTCAAATTTTCTTTACTATCCGGCTTCTCTAACAATAAGACACAGTTCCTTGATCTTAATTTTGTCACAAAATTGAAGAATTAGTTTGAACATTTAGGGATTTCCATTTGCTAGTTTTTTTTTTCAAAATGGTGTGAGGGAAATTGACCCACCGTTTTT
The DNA here is from genome assembly GCA_004785975.1 of Popillia japonica. Classification (NCBI taxonomy): domain Eukaryota; kingdom Metazoa; phylum Arthropoda; class Insecta; order Coleoptera; family Scarabaeidae; genus Popillia; species Popillia japonica. Next base: position 59,652 of record SMLS01069469.1, read on the forward strand.
GTAAGACATTCTAAAGATCTGTTGCGGATTTTGCATAGGTGGTGCCAATTCTGCCATTCAATTCATTTGCCAACAGCTCACTGGGGCTAATATCTGCACTTTTGTCGGTACAACTGCGCAGTATTTCGTTGCTAGAGATCATTTAAATAGTTTGTGCGTATTCCTATTATGCGTTTTAGATCATTATCACGCATAAACACAAAATTGTGACCGATTAAGCGTTCGCCCGATATGTTGCATTTTCCTGTAATATTTAGAAAAACGTTTCTCTTTTCATAGTCTCTAGTCTTCAATTCTTCGCAGATTTTCTATCCCGGCATAAGAAAAGAAACCCGATACAACTACGTAAGCTCTATCCTCTTTAATTGTTGTTGGAAGAACGGAATCGGGTAACGTTTTTTTGGTGTTTGAATGTATCAATAGTACTTTTTTTAAGTCATCCAGTGTCTTGTTGCCATACTTTTGAACGCATTGCGGCCGTATGTTTGTTTCCTTAGAGTAGCAATACGCTCATGAAGATTCCTAGTTCTTAATGAACGCGGAAATGTGTTCCTTACGATCTCTAGTTATTTCTGCGGTCACTTGTTTAAACCTTCTATTGCATATACTTAAGAATTTTATGCGTTTAACATCTGCCGTTAATGTTCGTGAAAGCCTTGGACCTAAACGGCACTGTACACTACACGTGTGTTAAAATCACTGGATGATACAATTTGTAATATATTTATTTTGCATGTATCTTTTCCGCGATTTGTTGTTCTGAATCTTTGAAACTGAATCATTACAATAGAGTTTGTCCTGACTTTTATGCTATAAAAGCACTAGTTAGTTATGCGTATCGAAGAACCAATAAGATCCTGTAGATATAAAAAGATAAATTTCCAAATCATATTACTTACATATATTCGCATTAGGAAATATATAATAATTAAATTATTTTGTTACCACCATACATTTTTTCAAGGAAAACTTGTTTATAGGCCTGATTAGCTAGAAAGTCCGGTGATATTTATTTTTACGAAGTACTAGTAATTTACTATCTAGTATCTAATACTGTAAAACCATTTACTTAAACAAACAACATCAAACACTTTTCCAAACATCTGGGATATTATAGTATGCGACCGAATTAATATGAACCCTTGTGTACTTATAGGTTTGGACTTTTTAGAGAATTACAGATTTTCGAAAATGTGTAGCTAGATCAGTTTAGCATAGATAAGAAATATCTTAATTCATTTAAGAGACCGATACTGATGAGAATGAACTCAACCCATATTATAGGTAATTAATTATGCATTAAATCAAACACAGATCCTATTGCAATGTACGTACAGGAGCATGTACTATTGTTAAACGGAAAAAGCTGTGTGCTTATAAGTAAATGAATACCTAATAAGCAGCACAATATTGAATGCTGCGCAAAATTTGCTGCTTGATGTTGATTTTGCTTTTTAAATCTGTCACAAATTATCTGATTTGGTTGTACTTCAAATCAGAAATGATAATCGTTTCAAAAACAGATACACACATTCTTTCGATGATGAACTTAAATGTCTTCTGCAAATAAAAAATAAGATAAATTTCTCACAAAATAGGCTGGTCAAGATTCGATATATTGTTAACGTAGGCTTACTTTCATTCTAATACCGGTAAGGATTTACTTGGATTTACTTCTGCTTTGCAAGTGGTGTGTACCTGTTCGTCCATTTAATTAATGACTGACAATGAGATATATGTACATACTTATCTACATACATCATGTTCGTAGTAGTCCTCGTTATACTGTACGCTAAGCCTGATCTGTGATTTTGTTTCAATAATTCATATGTATCTATGTATTAGTTGTAACCTGTTGTTGATCTTTATCAAGTCATATGTACATATGTATGTATGTACATATGTGCGTACGAGTAAGCAGTGGTGGTTCACCAACATAGGGCGTCGTCTGTGAAATTCTCGAGAACATTGACAGAACTTGCAGAACACTGCAATTGTGTTGCAATTTATGTATCTGGATCACAATTTGGAATAATTGTTTTTCTCTAGGAAGAAGTCCAGTTTTAGTATTTGGGAGACTAATAACAATCCAGGAAACTAATAAACTGAGTCTGCTGCCCGTAATAATACAATATTTCGTCCGATGCAGGATGTAAGAATTATTTTTTATATCTCTGCTGGTGTAGAAATACAGAATATGTTTAAATAGTGAAGTCGCTTAAATTTATGATTTAATTTTATTTGCCCGGAACTATTAGTAACTGTAAATTTTTAAATAGACCATCCTATAAATTATAGTTATTTTCGTGAGTACGGATGATATTTTCATCTGTGTGGACATTTTGAGAATATTTTGATAATGTTAAAGTGCAACAATTGAAATAGGAAAACTTAATTCTTTCGGAGGGGAGCACTTTATTTTTATTTCAAAGCTTTTCAATATTGCTAGTGGCTTAATAGTACGGGAGCTAGCAACGTTTAAACAACAAGAATTTCAGGTCAGCGAATTCTTTGATATGTTGTCCTTATTGCTCCTTGGGTTAGAGTCTGAGCCGTCTGGTTGGCGGTAGCGGTTGCTTATATTAGTGCGCAGCCTACCTGTACAGGTAATAATCCTAGATTTTAAAAGAATGTTAAGAAGTGTAATTTTTAATTTTGTCGCTTTGGATAGGTTTGCCGGACATAAATTTTTTATTGCCAGACATTTTTATCATTGCTAATTACATGCCAGACATGAATTTTCTTTTTTTTTAAATAAAAAATTCAAAGTATTTTATAATGTCTGGCATTTAAATATTATCTTATTTACGGATAAATAAATCTAAATTTAATTTGCCAGACGTTAATTCAGTTGTCTAACTTTAAATAAACAGGATAAAGTCTGGCAGTATGATGCTAGGTATCAGAGACAGATGCAGAATCTATTGCCGAGAATGAGACAGAAAACAATCACAAAGGTACATGACTTATTCTTGCTTTAGTGAGTACAAATTTCGATACATATACATATAAATATTTTAACAGAAAAAACTAAAATTAAAATAAGACTAATTTAGAAAGGAGATAATGAAAAGTACATCACTGAAGTTTAAAAAATTACATTTTTAATCAAATATTTTCTGGTCACTATGCGCGAATTACAAATAATTAATATTAAGTATAATTTTTTTTTTATTCTATAATAGTGTCACAAAAATGACACATTAAGATGATGACACGTTGACGTTGGCATTGGAGTGAGTGGAAATGTTAAAACAACTTTCTCGATGTGTGATTGTTTTCTGTCTCATTCTCGGCAATAGATTCTGCATCTGTCTCTCTCTGATACTAGCATCATACTGCCACACTTTATCGTGTTTATTTAAAGTTAAACAACTGAATTAAAGTCTGGCAAATTAAATTTAGATTTATTTATCCGTAAATAAGATAATATTTATGTGCCAGACATTATAAAATACTTTGAATTTTTTATTTAAAAAAAAAGAAAATTCATGTCTGGCATGTAATTAGCAATGATAAAAATGTCTGGCAATAAAAAAATTATGTCAGGCAAACCTATCCAAAGTGACAAAATTAAAAATTACACTTCTTAACATTCTTTTAAAATCTAGGATTATTACCTGTACAGGTAGGCTGCGCACTAATATAAGCAACCGCTACCGCCAACCAGACGGCTCAGACTCTAACCCAAGGAGCAATAAGGACAACATATCAAAGAATCCGCTGACCTGAAATGCTCTGTCAAAAACGTTGCTAGCTCCTATACTATAATGTATGGGGAGGACTCAAAGGTAACTGATTCTTTCACTCATTTTTTTGAATGGTAGCATTAATGGAGTAAATTTTCCAACTTTTCTAAGAAAATAATTAAATGATTTCATAGATACCATGCTTTTTAATATGATAGAAGTCTGTGGCTGTAGAAATACGGAGTGTTGACTCATTTCTCTAGAAATGTTGGAAATTTCAAAATTATGTAAATAATGCTTTTTATAGTAAATGTATTGGCGAAAAAAGCACCAATATTACCCGATCCAACCAAGTGTAATTTTTTACTCCGTTGATATACAAAAGAAGAAGTCAGGGATAAGCTACAATTATTGCGAATTTAGTTCCCGTGTAGAACAAATTATTATTATTACTAAAAAGTGCATTATATTATCTGTCAATTGCAGTTTACTTTGTGGATTTCGTTTGAATAGCGTCTGAGAGATAGTCGATAGAATAAGCTTGTGTTATCAAAAAAAGGGAATTATTACGAGAGAACTTTTGGATAATGATTAGTATGATTTCAAAAAAGTCTTGAGCGTGTATGAGTGCTAGGAAAGTTTAAAATTGGCACCCCATCTCCTGACAGATTTACAAAAACAGAACGTGTTAGAATTTGCCAACAAATATTAGATATGTTGAATGATGGAGGCCATCAAATTATTTCTAAAATTGAAACTAGCCAAGAAAGCCGATTCTTTATCGACAAGAGCTTTTATAGTTTTGATGAATTTATAAATGACTGAACCCACTGTTGGTTTTTATATACATTTATTGGTGTGATTTGTTTGTAAACCTTTCAATGTGCTTTCGATTTATATGCTTTACTTTATGTGTTTTAGTTGGTAGGTCTCTTATAGAGAAGCGGGAGTCCAGCACAATGTGCGTAACAGCATTTCACCCCCATAAAAAAACAAAAAATTATTATTATTACGCTAGGTACATATTCATATTTCAATTTAAATTAATAATCTTTCTTGAACTGTTATATATATAAAAAAATGTGTATCTATCAAAACTATTTAGATGTGCTGCTTCATTTGAATAACACGAGATATAGTGCAATTGTATGTACACTCATGGTAAGTAGAGATTGGACACTTTCTATACGTTGTTATATGGAAACTGTGCGCTTAAGTTTTACTTTTGACCGCACTTGTCGAGCCTTTTTTAGTCTTGACCAGTCAGGATGCCTCCACTGGGACGATTGACTCTTAGTATCGCTGTCGTATCCATCTTTTGTCACGTCTTATAACACGTTTCAGTAATTCTGCTTCATCGTTGACATCATCAGTGACTCCTGAGCCACTTCCATTCGCCACTGTTTTTGTTGAAATTTCAACAATTTTGGAAAAAATGTTGCTGCCACGCATTTCATACCCAAAACATTCGAAAAAATTTCACGACCTGAGCCAATCTATATGCCAACGTTATCAGCGACTTCTGTCGTTGTGATTCGGCCATTGTTCATAACCATTTCTCTCACTTTTTGTACGTTTTTATTGGTTGTTCCTGTGCTGGAGCGTTCGTCATCTTCAATTCTTGTTTTAATCATAGCAGACTCAGACTAGTCGCTATTTCATACACTTTATTTCAGTTTTTACATAAAATTTAATGCACATTCTATGATCCATTTCTTTTAGCTAAGGAAAATCACCGAATTAAAAAAAAAGAAGTCTAACGTTAGCGGCTGTCACAGACAAAGTATACAGTGTATACAGTTGGAACTTTTTTCATACTTCAGGGGCATGTATACCAAAATACAAAAAAACTTACAACCGCACTCTCCAAACCCACAACATTTAAAAAATCCGCATTATATCCTGAACACACCTCGTATATACAGCAAGTGCATGTGCATCTGGGTGCATGTACATACATATAAAGAAACAATAAGTAATGTCTCGCTATATAATTTGGAGGCTAAGCAAGACGAGCAAATAATCATCATTTTAGTGATTTCGGTTGATAAAATGACAAATAGGCAACCCAACTGTACTCGCGGATGGGCGCAAGAAATATTTAATCGTAAAGATACCTTGGATGTTATTTATTTACAGAATTCTAGTTAATCGTTTGTTTACTTATTGTTCAATAATGAAATATAATTATAAACAAGTAATAATAATTTTTAGCTTAAGCAAATGTTGTTGTTATTTGTTATGTATTTCAATTAAAATTAGTTATCTTATAATCGTATAATCGTTTGCTACATTTATTATGCAGATCATTAAAAATATGTTATTTTATTTTATAAATTATGTTGGCCTTCTCTACTGTTTTGATCTTCTTACTATTTCGAAGTACTTGGCATCTAACTTGGATCTGTATTATTTTATTTAGTCGAGAAAATAGATTGTAAAACGAAGAATTTAAATATTTCATAGAGTAATACAAGTTTATATATAAAATATTTTATAATTGTGGTCTAGGGCAAAAAATTGAAACAGGTAACTGATAATGTGTAACAAAACATCGACCGCGTCGATTTGTCGCCATACGCAGTTATTAGCTCCTTAAAACCATACTATTTAAAAGATTTTAATAAAAGAGCTGCAATGCGTACAAAACATAACTTAACTTTAAAAATGGGAACACACGAAACAGAGTAAACTGAATGTATAGAACGTAGATGGTAATATTGATTGTAATAAAAAAATAGAATGGTATTGTGAGTCAACCAAATTGTGTCTGGAAAAGTGTCAATAGTCATGCATGGATCAAATTGGTAACGAGGTTACTGTCAGTGTTTCGGGAAACGCTAAGCGGTTTTTTTTAAATGAACTTAATGTGAATGACATGTGGGTTCAACAAGTTGGAGTAACACGTTAATTTTCCTAATAATGTTAACTCTTTGACGGGCTACATTGATTTGTCATCTGGGATTGTAAATTCAACTCGCTGCTACTAACTAACTGCTACATGTATTTAATGTTCTCACTAATAATAATATAATTTCTTCAAGAAATTACCTCCTACCGCATTTTTTTTTACAATTTAAGAACAATAACAACAACGAAGTAAAATGGCCGTATATCTAAGGATGTCGATAATAAGTATAAGGTTTTATATTTTATACAGTCATTGCAGGTATATTTCTCGTCGTTTGATCCAGTGTAGCCACACATTTATCATGTGCCCATATTTAACATCCAATATATTGCCACTTATCTTTTTGAAATGTCGGCCTGCACATTGGCAAATACCGCGAATCATTTGCTCTTTAGTTCAAAGAGTCTTCATTAAATCCTGAAAAATGATATTTGATTCAATTTTCTTGTGTTTATGATTATATCGTCGTTTGAATTTAGCTATTGGTGGTTCGACTTCTCATCCATGGATTTTCCATCTTCTGATATAGATTGACATTCAGTAGTCTCACTTGAAGCAATTATTGCGGAATATATGTATGCTAGTAGCAAGAAACCCGTTTAAAATATTTTCATTTGCCATGTAGCCATAGTTTGCTGAAAATTAAACCTTGATTTCTGTATTTACTACGATCCTATAGTTAAGGTACGAGGTAGATTCATAAAAAATCAGTAGAATTAAATTAACTCCTAACTGTATTTGGAAAAATAATGAATAAATACAAATATAAATGTACAAATAGTTCTGCATCCTTCTGGTGCCATTTTAACTAGTGTTCCACATGGAAAATTAACTTCGAATTTCGGCTTGAGATGTTTGTGTTTAAAAAAATGTCACTGGAATTACTTTTCCACTTGCTGATTAATTCGTTTAACATTAAATTATCCAAAATTTTCCCTATTTTTTTTTTAATTCATGTCCTACTATAAATCTGTTCATAAATGCCTAGCAAATTGACGTTCACAATTAACGTTTCATTTTATTTTACTGGCCTCAACAAATGTAAAATGCAGAATGACGTTGCAGTATCGGCGATATAATTAGATATTGAACTTTACATATTCAAGTATGCATTCACATATACATTATGTGAAAAAATTAATCGTACCTTTTTAGAAGTTTAGCTACTCAGGGCGAATTAGATAAAGAGTGGACCACATTCGAGTACACCACACCCTCTCCACGACAATGAAGTGCAAAACATTAGTCCTCATGTTAAAATCTAACTTTTTGTAAAAAATAAGATATCAACAAAGTTGTGAATGTAACTTACCACCCTCGTAATTTATGGTGTGCCTCAAACACTCTGCTTCATATTTTTCACTTGCCTTTCTCCAGATACGAATAACACCATCTAATCCAAAATGTAGGATTTGCGTTTCATGTGAGCATATTATACCTGTGTTTCCATTAGTCAGTTATTTTACTTTTCCTTCATTGCAATCGAATTCGTTTATTTTTAGCTGATATAAAATAAAAGACTTTTTAATAGTAACTCTTCCTGTGCCTTCGATTTTATTTGATTTCCAATACGTTGTGGATGCAGTTTTACGTTTAATTCGTTTTGCATTTCATAAGCAATCTTAACAGCAGATTGCTTTCGATTTGCTCCAATTTTACGAATAACAACCCTATGGATACGTTCTGTAGTTTTCGTTTTTTGTCTTGGAGTTTTGTATTCGCAATATTGTGCAAAATTAAATGAATAAAAGCATAACCGTCCTGAGCTGCAATTACAGCTTCACATCGTCTAGACATCGATTCTACTAGCTTCTGACCATTCCTGTCCATTTTCATCCATTCAGCGCTAACAATTGTCTTGAGAGAATTAATATCAGTAGGTCGTTCGTCGCAAAATGACTTGTTTCAAAATCGACCACAAATGTTCAATTGGATTAAAATCCGGCAATTGTAGAGACTAATCCATCACGTCTATCCTATTGGTATGAAATCAATTTTGCACAATAATGAGGGTTTCCGGGTGTTGACCGTGTCAAGGTTAGTAAAATATACAGTACAAAATAAGTAATAATGCACAAGATATACAATAAAAAACTCTACGCCACTAATGCAAGAGGCGACTTCAGGTGGAAAGAGGGTATCTAGGGGAGGTACCCGAAGGTTACAGTAACTCGACGTGTAAACCACGCTAGAGACGAAAACCTTCTCACAGAGAAAGGCTGTTTTGCAGGGGTATATATACGACTGTGCAGAGATGTGGATCAGTGAATACTCGCCGTTGAAGCGGAAAGGACCGGCTTCCAAATGCTAGAGGGTTGGTAACCATCGTCGCGATTTAGATGCGATGTTAGTTCTAGTATTTTTCTAGAAAGACACAATTTCTTATTTCTGTTGTCAGATTGTTAAAGCTATTTTTAAAATATGTTCATTTTAATTCAGAATTGATAATATAAGAAACTGTTTAATTCCAATCTTATTTATTGTTTTACGGAAAGATCAAGAGAATTTTTCCAATTTTCAGAACTAACTTCATTTTAGAAAACACACCGCTTTTCGAACGTAACGTTATAGAGATACGTGTACTGTATTGTTTGACGGTAACTAAGAAAAAATGGGTTACACAGGACTGCTGCATGCGTATCATATGTATTCTTGTCACGGTAGAATGTGGCTTTTGCTCTAATGTCCTCTATTTGACGCGAATTTTACCTTGTAACCTGGGTAGAACATTGCAGTATCCAGATACTACATTAACTTTTTCATTTCGTTTCTAATTATAGTAGTACTCCTAAAACAACCTATTCTGCAACCGCGTAGCGCACAGATAGTCGCCGCTTTAATTACTGTATCCGTTGATAGTTATCTGTATGCAGCGTTAGATACTTTAACTATGATTAAGTGGAGTTGTATTGCTACTTTACGTTGCACACAGAGACACTTACAATTATTTGTACCATAGTGGACGACTCCTTCCTAAAATATAGTGAGCTTCTGTAGTTTAATAATTAATAGCGATATACTATTAGAAAAAATTTCTAATTGTATGTGCATCGAATACTAATGAATATGTTATCTGAATGTATTTAGAAAATGAATTCATATGTGATATAGGAACATGATCTAATACCTACATAAATTATTCTTCTTATTAATTATTACTAAGTATATAGTCGTACGAACCACTGATTAGATGATTAGTGAGAATCTGTTCAGGTGCGATTTCTAATGCACTCAAAAATCACTGTTAGCATCCTCGGGAAAGATGTGTAATTCTTCAAACTTTGGAGAAGTTAACAGCATAATATGTATATATTTATGGCAAAGGGATGCGCAAGAATCCATTTCTACATAAACTAAACACAGCAAGACTTGCAGTAGTATTTTTAGTATATGTATCTTTATGACCTTTTCTAACTTACCTTATTTTCCTGATGGTTTTTCCGGTTCCACATAACATAACCGCGGAAACTGCTTTGTCTAAGCATTCTAAAGAATTACGATATAACTTTGATTTTGAAAATGTTAGAAAATAGTTATAAAAAAAGATTAATATATGAAATGATATACATACATTAAAAAAGAAAATAACGCGGTCAACTTTAGAACAGATATAGAAAATTTAAGTATTATGTATAATAATTTAATCACCTAATCAGGCCGATTTGTATAAAATTAAGCTGTTATCCAGATCCGGATAATTTTGGATCGGGATAATATACTATCCGGATATCCGGATCTGAGTGCTATCCGGATCCACTATCCGGATCTGCTATCCGAAATCTCGGATCCGAATCTGCTATCCGAAACGTCGGATCCGGATCTGCTATCCGAAACCGCACACCCGAATGTGCTATTGAAAATCTTCGAATTCCAATTTTTTATCAGACTTCTCGGACTTGTATCAATAAGGTTGGTTTGTTCGCGAGTTGTCGCTAACATTAAAAAATTAATAAAGAAAAAATGTTTTACGTTGCAATATTTTGTAAAATAATAAAACAAATCAATATTATTAATTAATACTATAGATAGTTAATAGATATTGCTATGTACAACGTTTTAAGAAGTAAAATAAGTGCTTTATTGGTATGTTAAATAAATAAATAAAATGAAAAATCAGGAGCAAAAGGTATTCCAGGTATTGGATAACGGATCCGGGTCCCAGATTTTCTGATAGCGGATCCGGATCTGAGGTTTCGGATAGCGCATCCGGATCTGAGGTTTCGGATAGCGCATCCGGATCCAAAAAATCGAATATCCGGATAGTTTTGGATCCGAATATCCGAATCTTAATTTTGTCGAATATCTGCAGCACTACTCTAGACTAGGTTTTTTTGCCATGTTTTTCCCTAGTTCTTGAACAGAATTGTTAGAGCTTAACAAAAAATACATTGATATAAGGAGCATTATTATTATGATTATTAATTTACATTTCAAAATATCTTAAATTGTCCACTATATTGTAAACATAATCCTATATATCACTGAATTTCTTTGTCTGTAGATAATTTTGTTGATAGGCATGGCTAGTTATTTATTTATAATTTGATACGAAATAAATGGCAATTTTATTCCACTGACGAAGTTGTAACGAAAATCAGATTATATTGTAAAGGTTTTGGAATAAATTTGCTCTTTGTTCGAATTGGAGTGTTATAATTGACCTAAAAAAGTGGAAAAACTATCAGGAAAATAGATAAGTAGTACCTATATTTGCCAAACCACAAAACACATGAGGTAGCTGCCGCTATGCTTACTAAAATAAATTATTTCTTTGCTAATAATACTTGACAACATATTTTCACGTCGAACATGCTAAAAAGAGTTAGTCGATTTAGTTCAGTTTTTGGATACATTTGCAGCTTGTTCTGAAATGATGTAGGTAGGTTGAATGTGAAAATATCCAAAAACAATATAGTAGTAGAACCTAAGTAATTCGGTACAGCATCTTCAAGTGGATAAGCATGCTGTGCAATACATTCATTTGTTGAAGTTCTTTATCTGGTCGGTTGCAAGTATTGATGGGACCTATGCTTGGAAGAATAAACGAATAAAACGCAAAACAGATTCTTCTTTGTAAAAGAACCTTGTATTGATTGGCAGCGTAATATATGTATTTACTAAATGATTTATAAGTGACTCTGTATGCTAGACAGAGAAAACAAAACTACACTATGCGTTTCAGCTGACCTAAGTCTACAGAACTACATATTTTAGCTTCAGCTACAGCAGTTTCTGGAAATACTGTGCAGTGTGTCTTTCAAACTCAGCCACAATTTTAACAATGGAAAATCGAATTGAAAATAATAAATTGAGGATGTCTCACATTAGAATAAGTGTTGCAATTAGTTGCATGTACATGTGTCTAGCTAACATAAAGACGCAAACAAAAGACAATTTTTTTCAGGAAGATTTAGGTTGGTTTACCTATCTTGTTTATATGCAGTTGTAGAATTGTTAATTGAGTACCAAATAGTCAAAAAGCACTTTGTCAATTTCTGCATTTTCTCGCAAATCGCAAAAAAACTGCTGTGGTTCTTATAATTGATGTGGAATTTATTGTTTTACGCCATAACATTCAATAAAATGTATTCTCTTTATATCAACTAAGATTTAAAAAAAACTGTATTTTGAAGAATTATCAAGTAGTGTACATAACCTTGTTAGTACTAGATCACCTAGTCATTTTTCACAAAAAAGCTTAATTAATACGTTTTTGCGGGCTAATAATCTTGCAGGGTAATCTGGTAGAGTCATATTTACGATTATAACAAGCTATCAAAGATTTTAGTTGGATCGTCATGCAGTATTTCTGCCTTAACTAGAATCCTTCCATCATTTATTCCAGATATTTTGTTCATGATTTAACCTCACTGATACTTAGCAGCTTCTTAAGATATGTTAAGATTTTAGAATCGCAAACAATTCAATCAGTTCATTCGGTTTCTTAACGTTTGCAGATTTTGGAATATACATATCAATCAGCAGATTTGAGTGGTAACATATTACAAATACCAATTGAACAGTCTGTACCCTTTTTCCTGTTTAACCCATTAATTAAGGCAGAGCTGCTTTCAATAGCTTGTAATGCAGCCTAATTTTCTAAGGAAATATTGGAGTTGTTATCTTTGCTGCGTTTGTTGATGCAAAAAAAATTAATTGGAATGTAGTTATGCTTAAAAAGCATGTTGAATTGAAACTTTTTGCAACACGAAGACCTGATATTGCAGATCAAAACCAAATAAACTAGTATTATTTGGTTTCTCTCGTAAATGATTTAAATCTTGCGTATATATTTAACATATCTTTAAAACGTTACCTAAGTTCAAAAAATTCAAAAAGGTTTTATTTATTATTTACCTTAAAATTATTCTTCATTTTATCAGTTTAGTGGTATCCAAGGCTTCCACGGCTCGAGTCTCTATTACGAGGGTTCCCGAGTGTTGCCCGTGTCATAGTTTGTAAAATATATGTATGCAGTTAAAAAAATGCACAGGATATACAATAAAAAGCTCCACGTTCCGCCACTAATGTATGTGGCTTCTTCAGGAGTAAGAGGAAGGAAACGTCGAGTTTTTTATTGTATATCTTGTGCATTTTTGTACTGTATATATTCTGCAAACCATGACACGGTCAAAACTCGAAAACTCATAATTATCAGTTTAGGTTTGCAAGTTGTGTGTAAATTAATATTAAATTTTATCTGTGAATCTCCCTTGGCAAGTAACCCAAATATTTTTAGGCCCTGTACAGAGAAAAGAGTAGCGCACGTAAGTTATTATAAATAATGGGTTCGGATTGATGGTAGATGACCGTGAGCTATTCAAATACTAAATTAACCAACTCTGCTGAAGTAGTGTTACATTTGCAATGCCTGGATTATTGATATCTCTCTATAAGTTATCGAGCGACTAGAGGTCGAGTAAAATGGTACTGCAAAAATTCAAGGTATAGTTGCCTTGTTTAATCAAAAAAACCGATACGGCCGTAACTTTACTACCGACAATTACAGTTCGTACGTTAACTTTTTGTTTATATTGTGTATGTGTTTCTCTAAACCATCGCTGGTTTTCCAATACCTAATCTTTTATGCATTGTTATTCACTTATATCGTTGTGTTTTTTAAACAAAATATCGCTTCTTCTAAGAAACATGTTTGTCTCACAACTAAACTTTGGAAGGATTACTAATTCTGCTTTTTCTTGTTATGGCCCTGGGCTATCGAAAATGCATACATAAGTCTAAAAAGCAACAGCAATATATACTGTTGGAACTAATTTGTGAATCGCAATGTTTTGGGGATGCATTATGACAAGTATTAATGGTTATTTCGTTATATACATAGTCCAATATAAGCAATATTCTCATTTCATTCACTTAAAATTGCAGAGAAAACGCAGAGACATTCAATTATAGAGCAATTGCGCTTCTAAGCATCGCACATTGTAGCGGTATGAATAACATAGCAATGACTAATAAAAGCGCACATAGCGGGACTTGACGTACCGAGCGAATTCGATATTCTAATATTTCAAAGGCGGAATGTGGAACAGAGACTAACAATAAAGTATAGGACGACTTTGTTAGCCGTTGAATGTACTAGTATGTGATATCCACCCGTGTAACACAAACCATTGAATCGCAAATATGCGCCAACGACTCGTGGTGGTGCACAGCATGGAATTGCTGTGATTTGTTTTGCACTTCACACAATAAATCAAACTTATAGCAATGCAAACAGTAGTCTGAAAAGCGTGTATATCTTGTGTGCATGCATTTCTTTAAGTTATTTTCGAATTGCCTTTCACAAAAACCTGGGAAATAATAGAAAACAAATCAATAACATATGTATATACCCATATATGTATGTATTGAGAATTTTTCGTTGATTTGGGAATGAAAAAGTAATAAAAAATATCCTGCCCATCACTATGAGAATGTGATCAAAACTTTTTCATTAACAATTTTTATTTTAAGTTTCAATTACAATATCAGAGAGAAATTGTAATCAATCGGTTAGGGTAACCATTAACCTTTCGGGAAACGAAAAAATAAAAAATAGTTGTTTTTCATATTAATTAAAAAGGAATGGTGAAAAATATGTATCTAGTGAGAAGACGAAGGCATTTTAACCAAAATGTATCTCTATAATGTCCCAAACATGCTTGATGTGCGAAAAATCCGCAGATCAGGGTGGCTATGGCAAGAGATTGATATTTGTCTCCGCCAGACGGTCCATAGAACGTGTTGTAATATGGAGACGGGTATTATATTACTGGAAAAGTGAGTGTTCCAATTGCTGAAGAAATGGAAGAATATAGGGTTCTACCACCTCGTCTACATATCACTGGGCGATTATATTTCCTCGGACGAATACCAAATTAGATCCACTCCCTTACATTATAGCATTCCATATCATAATCCCAACAGTTTGGTGCACATGTCTTGTAACAGAAAATTCAACATTGCGACGTTCTCCACGTTTTCAATTGACCCTCATACGGCGATCATGCATTCCAATACAGAATCGGGATTGATTACTAACGACCACCATACACCACTCTACGTTCCAGTTGCAACATACATCACTCCAATTGTTGCTGTCGGTATTGAGCCGTTAGTGGTAACACAAGATGTGGCCAATACAAATGCAAGCCAAATGTTCTGATTGTGCGGTAAACCGTTCGAAGTGCTGCAGGGCGAGCTTCATTAACCAAACAATGATCGGCAATTGATCTGCTACTACAAAAACGGTCTCTTTTTGCCATGAGTCGAAGGTGGTGATCCTGGATCTCACTTGTTCCTCTTTGCTTCTCGTATCTTCGTACCCCACAAAATATACACATGACAAAATTGTCAAAAAATACTGACAGATGAATCAATATCACTTGATCAATTTTTTTGAAATTTTAATCAATTGCCACCTTATAGTAGTTAAAAGTTTCTGCCAAGTTTGACCAAAAAATAACTAACTTAATAATAATACCTATTTATTTTCCCTGTCGATCACGTGTGCGATATCAGCTTTGTCAATATGATAAACATAAAATACACATTAAAAAAATGACAGTATCATAAACTTATATATGTGTTTTCGGTCCCAGATTTCTAATTTGGGATATTTATTGTTTGAGGCTTATACCAATTTTCCAGATTTATGTATTTTCGTATGCATATGATATATGTACACTTCCCACTGATTTAAGTTCCCGTACACATTACAGTAAATATATTTCATGTATTCGTATAACACTTTGGTAAGAAAAAGAAAGTTTTTTTCTAACTATACACTTGTCGCTTACAAAATATATTTGTGATATACGACAGTTTTCCGAATCACAAAATACGAACTCCATCGAATAAAAGCTGCGCGACCTTTAAAGTTTATTACGAGTTTACTTCTCTTGCCAAAGAAGAAATTGAAACCCTCATAAACCGGTTACCGGACCCTTCAATTTTTCATTATATATATATATATACGACGGTGGATCATTGAACTTGTGGACTAGCAATAACAACATTGTAGGGCGGCAGAGCAACAGTACGCTTGGAAATATTTAAGATTCTTTTCGGGTCAAATAATAATCGAAGCAGAAAGGATGAAGGAGGTTCTTTTGACCCTCGGCTTCGTTCTCATCTAACTTGTGAAGCCCTATCCTCTTGAAATGTACTTATCTATCGACGAAGAGTGTGTCATAAATGTATACGTCGAATACTTGGAAATTATAACATTCTTCTTTGATGTAATTAAAAATGTTTATGGTTATTAAAAGGTATTGTGCTCGGGTGTTAGCGCGAGTCTTCAAGAATTCCTTACGAATAAAACGAAGAGCAACAATTTATTGCATTTTTATCTGTAGTTGTAGTAGCATTGGATATATGTATGTATTAGTAACAGATATTGGAAATTTCGCTACATATATACAATTATATACAATATATATATATATATATACATAGGTACTAAAATTTTGAAGACTGAAATCAGTTACTGAAGCTGATCCTTCGTGTATTTTGATGTAATAATGGAATATTAAATTCCGAAAAACTTATTTACTGTTACAGGAACAGAATTGGGTTTGTAAATAAAATAACGTAAACTACTATTTTAGCCTTTGTGACGTTTCGGAGAATTTTATTACTTCTTCAGACCTATGTGAAATAATACACAGAATTATACCTATACCTATAATTCTAAGGTATAATTCTGTGTATTATTTCACATAGGTCTGAAGATGGAGTAATAAAATTCTCCGAAACGTCACAAAGGCTAAAACAGTAGTTTACGTTATTTTATTTACAAACCCAATTCTGTTCCTGTAACAGTAAATAAGTTTTTCGGAATTTAATATTCCATTATTACATCACTATATACACATATATACAATAACGCAGTCATTTTACAATTTTTGCCTTGGCCACTTCTCTGACTACAATGGTTTTCAATTTTAAAGTTTTTAACAATTTTTAAAGATTTTAACTCAGAATTTTAAAATTTTTAACATGTTTGTATTTGTCCAAACGGTTTTTTTAATTACGGTTACCACATTTGTGTTGGCCCAATTATATTACTTCTGTGTGTAGAAGATCTCATGTGTTTTTTACTACAATTTATATACTGCAGCCTATGTTTTTGAAAAAGGATGGAATAACATCCGAAACGTCAAACGCTAAATTAGTATTTTATTTCTTTACAATCCAAAAAAAAACTAATTCCGTACTATCTACGGCGAGTACATTACTAGTATCATCGCAACGTCGGAGTTACATCCGAGTTCTTCATTTGCAATTTCATATATACAATATATATACAATTTCGCAGATATAATTCTGTAATAATATTAAAATATTGCGTCTATTGATAAATACATTTAATACATTTAATTGTATTGTATTTAAGTGTATTGTGTCACAAATACGCCGCCATTTACTACTTTATTCAGAGGCTAATAAGCATTCCCCTAAACAAACCACAATACAAAAAAGAACTTAATACAATTCAAACACTAGCTAATAACAATTTTCCTGAAAACACTGTTAATAAAATTTTACATAAAACTATATTAAAATTAGATCCTCTTCTTACCAAACAAAATCCATCTAACACTATATACAGAACTTTTTCATATAATGCCACCAACTTAAAAATATGACATAAATGTCATGTCGCCTACAGATCTAGCATTACTATATCACCAACTACTATGCAACAACAAAGACAAACGTAATACTTTAGAAAAAAGGGGCGAGACAGGTAGAAAAATAGAAACCAGAATCAAAGAACATCAAAAAGCAACACATTTATTATTCTTCCAACGTTTACTATCCACAGGTCATAAAAGTGGTGACCCACAGAAAATTAAACTTTTGCACAATCGGAATAAGGGTTTGGAAATGATGTTGGTTGAGGCATATGAAATTAAAAAACATAAACACAATAATAAATTCCTGCTATTAAACGATCAGATAGAAAACAATATTATCTCTATATTCAAATATTTGCACAACAAACATGTCGAGATAATTTATAAATAAATATTTTCTATGTGAGAAGAACTTTGTATTTTCTGTATATTCAGATTTAATTGGGTTACTATCTTATGTATGCAGGGTAGGAAAATAGGATTGAATCAACAGAATGAAGAACCTAAAAAATGTGTTTTGACTTATTTTAATTACAATTAAAAATACAGTTAAGAAAATTGTTATTACATTTTTAGTTTGTGAATGGAACATGTTTTAGATGGCCACTGCATTCTTTTCTATATTATAGTCATTGACATTAGAAGTGATATACCCGGAAGCAATCACATTTTTAACTAAAATTTTTGGAAATGTGATAGTTTTACATCAGAAATGAAACGATAACATTTGCAAGAAATTTTATTAACATATAACACAAAAAATAATCAGAATGTGTTTGGCGACCTTGTAGCTAAATATACTCCTCTACACGTTAGGCATCGACACAACGAGATCGTCGATATCTGCTTGTAGCATCTCGTTTCAAGCAACTTAGACTTTGTTGATTAACTGCGCTACAGTTTGGAGAGGATGGAGCAAAGTGGACAGTTTCCTCCTCATGATATCCCACATATGTTGGAAGAGGTTAAAATCCGCCTAACGGAGTGGAGGTGGTGGTTCTTGGAGAACGTCTATAGTTTGACGAGCAATATGGGAACGCAAGCAAGAGCTTTCAACGTTGGTTTGTAGATGCCTCCAGAACGCCAAATGGCACGGGCATTGAAATCTGGAGAGACGGGGAGCCGCATGGTGAATCCATCAGCCTGGGGTCCTCTCCTTCCGTCTTCCAGGCCGAAATTATAGCCATTCAGACGTGTGCGGAAGGAATCTTAACCTCATCGCATGGGAATGAAGTGGTGGAAATTCTATTCGACAGTCAGGGTGCCCTCAAGGTCCTACAAGCTGTCAAGTTTGATTCCGAAGTAGTTTTAAACTGCCACAGGAAGCTGAAACAACTGGCTGAACTTCACAGCGTTATGCTGAGATGGGTGCCGTGCCACTCCGAGATCAGGAGGGAATGAAATTGCCGATGAGTTAGCCAGAGCAGCCAGCGAACGAGTACACATAGGTCCGGAACCGACGTGTGGGAGTTCCTATGGTTGCGTCCATGCTTTCGTCAGAACTCAGGTCGCTGCCAGACAACGATCCCACTGGAGAGGACTCACTGCAATGAGACACTGCAAAATCCTGGGTGTTCACCCGTACCAGGACAGGCTCCGTAAAGCTGTTTCTATGAGCAGGCCCAGGCTAAAGATGCTAACAGGTATCCTGACTGGGCACTGCACTCTGAACAAACACCTGTTTCGCATGGGCTTAGCAAATTCTCTTCAATGGAGAAGCTGCGGGGACGTGCAGGAAACTCCCGTACATCTCCTTTTCGACTGCCCTGCATGGGACATGGAAAGGCGGAGCTACTTTGGGGTCGCGAGATTGGACGAACCCAAACTAGAGAAACTAACTCTCGACCAGTTCGCACACCTTTTCTCATAGGTGCAACCGGGATGGAAGGCCTAAACGATATGGGGGCACAATAGGCTTTGGCTGAGTGGCCGTACGGGGTCACCCGCCCATAGGACAATAAAAAAATATATATGGGACGTGCATTGTCTTGCTGAAAAAGGATGTGTGGACGGGCATATAGAAAAGGTAGTTAAGTGACTGGTATGACATCATCAACATAACGCGCAGCTGTCATACTGCCGCGAATAAACAGATGTGGTGATCGGCTACTGTAACCAATAGCCCCCAAACCATTACTCCGACAGTCCTGTGTACATGCCTCTCATCGGCAAATCCAATATCGCAGGCTCACCACGCCTGCGTCGTACCCTGCATACCCAGACAGAATCGCGATTTCTTGCTAAAGACGACATTATGCCATTCTCTGCACCAGTTCAAGCGTTGACGACAATGGTCCGCAGTCAAAGGAAGCACTAATGGTGGACAGTAAGAAAAAAAGTCCAAAGGCTCGAATGCAGCGATATGCAGTGTAGGCATAGTAACAGGTTTCGGTTCTTCTCCAAAGCATCGAACCAACATCTCGATAGGAAACAATTCTATCCCTGTTAAAGTCCATGATAATTTTGACGTCTTCGAACTCTAGGCATTTTGTTATGCTTAACATTTGGTAGACGGACACGCAATAACTAATCTCTTCGCAGAAAAGTAGAGAAGTTGTTTTTTCGGCAAAAGGATCAAGGATTGATAAGATGACACTCTTATCAAAATACGCATTAAATATACTTAGTCATTTGTGCTAAAATATCAAGTTGAGCAAATTACTCCTTCCGGGTGTAATACTTCTAATGTTGCCTTTAAAGCTGATCACATCATGCCCAAGTAAATATCCATTTATAAAATTTAGTTTCTCCTGTATTCTCTTTCAGCAGAAGTAGTGTCCCCGAATTAGTAGTATCCATACATCCTAGACTTCTCAGAAAAAAACATGGTGAATCTGACAAGTTCTGTAATCTTCCTGGTCTTCCTTATTAGCAGAGTTTATTTTATGTTTCTACCAAACATGCAGTTGTCAAAATGCTGCAAGGATTCAGACATTATTGTCGCATCATTGGAATTTATGGGTGTAATTTTCCCTGCGTATTTATTTCTATCTGTTTACAACGTGATAACATCTATGTAACCAAATATTGCAATTTTCGAACGATCGTCTTCGACGTGTTATTCGCAAATTGTTACAAAACTTCTGCAGGTAATCTACACGTAGGTATATGCAACATACAAGCTATAGAAATCTAATTACTTTACTACAAGGTGCGATCTTTTGATTCAGTTTTAATAGAAGAACAAGTGACTGTAACATACAAGGTGTCCCAGCGAGACCGTTCATTAGAAGTTTACGGGGTTCTCACGAAAATATTAATTTGAAAATTTAGAACTATGTATAGTTGGTTGTGCTCTCTCCAATTAAAATATTTTTAGATTCCTAGCGTTTCCGGTTACACCGGAAGTCGCCATCTCCTTTGCTATTTTTAATGAAACACCCCATATATTTTTACATATTTGGATTTGCCTATTATTAAGCTTTACAAATATCTTTAATGTTTGCAATTTGATTTGGGCGTTTTGTAGTTATTCGATTTTTTCTAAAAAAAATTTCTATAGTAGACGTTTATTCAAAAAATCGGAGAGCACTTGATATTTCGAATATCAATTTAGGATTTATAATATGCAGAAACAACATGTTGGAGTATGTTTTGGCACTGAGAACGGCTGTCTAACCTATATGGTTACTGTACTATGGCATGTTAACTTTGACAAATTTTGAAGAACCATAACTTAATTTTTTCAAATGGTACCCCCATATTTTATTAGTTAGCCATCTTCAGCGTCTAATTTTATACTTTTTATATCCAACATTTCTATATCTGAAATTGATAGTTTAGGGGATAATTAGCTTCTTTTAAAAAATGCACACGTTACACATAACTCATCGATACTTATTTAGTGTGCCATCAAAAATAAGCGTTCTCAAAGACTTATTGTCAAAGTCTAATGTCAAAGTTACACTTCGTCGTTACTTACAGTTAAAATGGATAACGCTAACGAAAACAATATTTATACAAATTAAGAAACACTTAATTTATTTTTTATATCGGGAAAGTGCGACAAAGTTCTTAGTAGAACCTCGGATGACAAAGGTAAATTTAGAAGAATAGAAGTAAATTTTGTGCGTTTTGGTCAAATTGCTCATCCGTTAAACCGACAAAAAGTGTAGTTGATGATGAGGATGAAAAATTGAATACCTTAACTTATTTCGAGGCCAATTCCAGCGCCTCAATTCGAGCTGCCGAAGAAGATCTGCAAATCAGTAAGTCTTCAGTACATAGAATTTTGAAAAAGCGTCACTTCCACGACTACAAGCTAACTCATTAGTGCAAGACCTTCATCCTCAAGACCCCAACGACAGAGTTAACTTGTGTGAATTTTTTGATTTGTGTAAACATTGTTTTCGTTATTGTTCTATATTTCAACTCTATAGCAATAATGTAAAGGCACTTAACGGATAATTATTAATTTACTACCATTAAACGACGAAGCGTAAGTTTGACGTTAGATTTTAGCAATAAATCTTTGAGAACGCTAATTTTCCATGGCAGCCAAGATAAGCATCGATGAGTTATGTGTGCATTCTTCAAAAACTCTAATTATCTCCTAAACTATGAATTTCAGGTATAGGACATGTGGAATATAAAAGATGTATAATTAGATGCTGAAGATGACTAACTAATAAAAAATTGGGGGTGCCATTTGAAAAAATTAAGTTATGGTTCTTCAAATTTTCAGGAAGTTAACGTGCCATAGTAAGGTAACTACACAATTTAGACAGCCATTCTCGGTGCTAAGACATACTCCAACATGTTGTTTAAGCATACTATGAATCCTAAGTCGATATTCGAAAAATCGAGTGTTATCTGATTTTTTGAATAAATGTCTGCTACAGCAATTTTTTTTTAGAAAACATCGAATAACTACAAAACGCCCATATCAAATTGCAAGAATTAAAGATATTTGTAATGCTTAATAATAGGCAAATCCAAATATGTAAAAATATATAGGGTGTTCCATTAAAAATAGCAAAGTAGATGGCGACTTCCGGTGTAACCGGAAATGTTAGGAATCTAAAAATATTTTAATTGGAGAGAGCACAATCAACTATATATAGTTCTAAATTTTCAAATTAATATTTTCGCGAGAACCCCGTAAACTTCTAATGAACGGTCTCGCTGGGACACCCTGTATAATTGTATTTAGTTAGTCCGTGTCGTTATACAATTTAATTTTCTAGTGAAACAATTCATGAATGGCAACTATGTATATTAAATAAGACTTTAGGAAGCAGATTGCCATATATGTATTTTAATATAATGAAGCATGCGTATTTGTTTACTTTCAACGTTTTTCTCTTTATTCCCCTTTTTCTTATACTCTCTCTTCGCATATCACCACCCTTATTATTCTCGACTGGTTTTAATTAGCGAGCGTGTCAAGCCGTTAACACTTACATAATTAACCAATCACCTATTTTTCAAACTTAATTAATTCCAGCCGTTCATAGCAAGACGGATGCTCTTTTCGAATTGTGTCGTTGCTCTTCTTATTTGCCCTTATTCTATTATTTGCGTGCAAATATGTACGCTATTATTTATATTTTCAGTTTAATTACCTTTTGCTAACGAACATTGAATAAATTACAACAAAGCTAAGTTTTGATGTGTATAGGTCAATTATAAGGTGTATGTTTAATTATGTATACTGATGAAGGCATACATGCTTATATGATGAAGCGGCCTCTTATTGTTAGATTTCTAATATTTCCTAAAGCACATCATGTAGTATATCGCTCAAATACATAATTAAAAGATGCCTGCTTAATAATTAAATTATATTAGAACACCTCCATACGAAGTATGGTGGAAAGTTGTGTTTTTGGTGTAGTTTGGCAATCATGCGTAAGTTGAGAGAGTAAGAGATTGTTCACATATTTTCATAACAGTTTATAATACAACAACAAGTGTACAGAATCCAAATAACAACTTAAACAAGAGGGAATAGGGAAAATCAATAAAGGAGTTGTGTATGAAGATAATATTTTTTATTGAGATTTTAAGTATTATCTGTATTTTATTGGTGCATAATAATAATAATAATATCAATAATAATAATAGTGGTTTATTAGCACAAGGAATACATCACATCTTAACATCTAAACATAACATAAAGTAATAATGTGCTAAAAGGTTCAGGATCAGCAACTTAAGAAATAAATGGCTGCTCTTCCTCCTGATCCAATAATACATACATAATTATACATATATAAAAGAAACTAAAGTAGTGAAAATTAACGTGCATACTATGCATGCAATAGAAATCAAGTTAAAAAAATATATATAGCTATAATAGATTAGCCATCTTGAACAACTTGGTAACGAACTATGATTACAGAAGATATTTTTTACGTAGCTGACTCGCAAACACAGAAGGAACTAAAGAACGCACAGTAAGAGGAATAGAGTTCACACTGAGAAAACTGTGACAGCAAAACATTTTATTTAGAAATTTACACTTATGAATAGTATAAATTGTATTAAAATTACGAACACTGTGTTTAATGGCCAACAACAATTTTGTTGCTAAAATCTTAAAACAAAATGTTTTAAGATTAAAACAAAAGGTTTGCTACATTTGATGAAATTTTTAAATAAAAATTATTTACAACATCTAGCAAAACTAGTTCATTGGTTTTTAAAAGTATTTATATTGGTTTCTAAATAAAGGTAGTTTCAATTTATACACGTTGAAACACTAATGAAATGAGAGAGAGAAGGTTTAAGGCGCTCGTACGTAAAAAGAATGAGATGCAGTATGACGCGGTCTTTGTATTTGTGAAAAGGTTTTGTAAATCTGTTAGTACAAATTATTGCTAATTGTAGTACAAGCAATTTACTTAAAGTTACTATAAAATATAGTAAATTGAAGTATAATAGGTACTTAATTTCCAGGAATAAATTTATTGTTAAATTTAGTATGCTATGTTGCTGTCCTATATATAGCAATAAATTATACTAAAATGCAGTATATTTATACTTATAAATACTATAAATTTTTCTCCGTGCAGTAATCTTGCAATATTGTATGAAAATGATGTTGATGTGAAATATTTGTAGGTGATGAGCTGGAGGAGTTAGCAGACCCATGTATCTAACATTAATCGTATGAACATCCGTTCGAAAGAGAATTTTACTGTATAAGTAACTAGGCATCTTATTGAAGATTATCTTGTGATAGAAAATCATGGATTTAAACTCAGCCCTATTCGACATACATATTAAGCCATGATATTCTGTTGAACTTCCGTATTCCATAAATGAACCGTAAGCAAGAATTTTACAGACGCTGAATTCTGGCCCTATCCACACTGTCAATACAGTAGTGGTATACGCTGACACAAAAATTAAATGTTGATAAAACCAAAGATTCGCACAGTGCCTTCCTCAACTTGGTATCCAAACAATCTTTGTTACCATATAAAACCTTTAAATTGGCGTAGCCTGATCTGATTAAATTGGAAATGTGCTTTTTGAAACGAAGATAAGTATCCAATTGAAGACCCAAATCTCGTCCGCAATCTGGGATCGGAACAATATCTTCATTAATTTTGACTTCGATACTGTCGGTTACTGCACCTCTCGTCTTAGTCCGACCGAAAACCAAAATAGTACCTTTTTAGCATTAATGTTCAAACAATATTTAGAAGACTCATGAATAAGAGACTGAAGGTCGTTGTTTAATTTCGAGATAGCTACATGCAATTCTTTAGTATTAAAAGTATAATACACTTGGGTGTCGTCCGCACAGAGTCCAGCTGCAGTGCTGTAAGCAATTGATTATGTTAGACGAGTAAACGATGTACAATAATGGATCCAGGATACCACATTGCGGCACCCCAGACACAATGGATAGTGGAGCAGAGAGAGCCCCATTACATAAAACCTGTTGAGTTCTTCCTGATAATTATGATGAAAAAAATTGTACAGAATCATCATTACACCCAAAGTATCTTAAAATTGCAAGCAAAACCGAATGATTAATAGTATCGAATGCCCTTGAATAATCCAACAAAACCATGACAGTGATCGCATTATCATCAATTCCTCGCAATAAATCATCAACAATATGTGCCATTGCAGATTTGCAACCATGGCCCACCCGAAAAAAAATTAATAAAATATTGTTGATGCTAAAAAAATCACGAATTTAACAACTCACCGCCTTTTCCAGCAATTTAGAAAGAACTGGTAGGATAGATATGGGTCTTAGGTCAGCATAATCGATGGGTGTAGACAGCTTCGGTAGAGGTAAAACGATGCTTCCTTTCCAGCAATCAGGAAAAACATGTTCTAATAAGCATGTATTAATAAGATACGTTAAGACAGGTAGTATGTGAGGGCTACAGAGCAGTAACATCCTAATTGAGATGCCACCAACTCCCACCGACTGGGATTTGATAGAATGAAGCAGTGATCCAACATCGTCAGCAGAAAGTAATGTAAAACTAAAGATAGAATTGCTGTGCAAGTTGCGGTTATAAAAACTCATTGTACGAGGATCTGCGTTGGCGCGTGACATAAAATTCTGAAGGTGACTATTGACAATGTTCACATCTGAGAGGTGAGGAAGTAAATTTGTTGATTTATTGTTACTGTAAACATTTAATGATTTTAAGTTGTTCCACAGGCGCTTACGATCGCGCGTCTCATAAATATATATATATATAATCTCATATCCATCTACCTCGCAGGTGTAGGATTATCGACCTCTAAATTTCGAGGTTTACAAATGTTTTCCACTCTTCTCGATTTTTTGCCATTGTTTTTGCGTCTGTCCATGTTTTTCCCTTCTTCTTCAATATTCCTCCAATAACATCCTCCCATGTTCGTCGTGGTCTTCCTCTTTTCCTGCGTTTCGTAGTTCTTGCCATCCAGATTCTTTTAACCGTTCTTGTTTCTTCCATACGTTGCACATGGCCCCACCAACTCATCTGTCTCTGTTCTATGAATTTCAATGTGGATAGTATATCTAGCTCTTTTCTTATGTCTTCACTTCTCATTTTATCAAGTTTTGTAACTCCCCTGACACGTCTTAAATATTTCATCTCCATGGCCTGTATTTTATTCTTTTGTCTCTCCGTCAACACCCATGACTCACATCCATATGTCAATACTGGTCTATATATGGCTTTAAACACTTTTATTTTGGTTTCTCTTGATATTTCCCTTTTGTTTATGAACTGTTTACTCATTGCGTGGTATAGTTGTAACGTCTTCTGTATTCTATTATTAATCTCTTTTTCTTGTGTTCCTTTCTCCTCTATTATTGTTCCCAGATATTGAAATTCTGTGACTTGCTCTATGTTTGTGTTGTCCAGAGTTATATGAAGGTCTTCATGTTCTTCTCCCAATATCATCACTTTTGTCTTGTTTTTGTTAATTATCATACCATACTCCTTCAGTACCTCATTCCACACTTCCAAGTTCCTCTGTAATACATCCCTATTGTTTGCTATCAGGACTACATCATCGGCAAATACTCCCTCTGATATGTCTACCCGTTGTAAATTTATGTGTCCTATATTTAATTTTTTACATTTTTCTGTGCATTTTTTGATTATTTCGTCCATAAACATCACAAAAAGTATAGGACTCAGAGCCCCGCCCTGTCTTAAACCTTCCGTTGTTGTGAATGTTTCGGATCTCATATTCTTGCTTATTATCGAGTTGATGTTGTTTTTGTATATGTTCTGTATTAGATCTATTATCTTAGTACTTATTCCTCTTTTTTCCAGTATTTTCCATATTTTTCTCCTCTGTACCTTATCGAAGGCCTTTTCCATGTCTAGGAATGCTAGCAGTACTTTCTCTTGGTTTCGTTCAAGTTTTTCATATATTTGGCATATCGTAAATATGTGGTCCTGTACACTTCTTCCACTTCTAAACCCACTTTGTGTGTCCTCTAGTCTATTCTCGAGTGTTTCTCTTATTCTCTCGTTTAAAATTTGTTCGAATACCTTCATGCACGTGCATAGTAAGGTTATTCCTCTATAGTTATTGCAATCTCTTTTATCACCTTTTTTGTATATTGGTACAATTAACGCCATTTGCCAGTCCTTTGGAAATTGTTCTTCTGTCCATACTTTGTTGAATAATCTTAGTAGTAGTTTAGTCGCGTTGAGTCCCATGTTTTTTACCATTTCTGCCGTAATCTTATCGTATCCTGGTGCCTTTCCATATTTCATCTTTTGTATGATGTTCTGTAGTTCCGTCAAACTTATTGCCTGTTCTATATCTCTTTCTCTTGCTATTGTTTGTGTCGTATTATTTTCGTTGTTTTCTTTTCCATTTAATAGTTCTTGAAAGTGTTGTTTCCATCGTTTCATTATTTCTATTTCTTCCGTTAGCAGCTCACCATTTTTGCTCTTTATGTAGTGAAAATTTGTGTCTTTTTCTTTCTTCGCATTCTTTAGCACATTGTAAAATAATTTTTGGTTTTCTTTTGCGTTCTTTTCCATTTTTTCTCCAAACTTTTTCCAAGTCTCTTGTTTTGTTGCCACTACTAGCTCTTTTGCTAGTTTTCTTTGTTTTTTATATTCTTCGTAGCTTTCTGTTGTTCTACGACTTAAGTAATTTTTCCATGCTCTTTTCTTCATCTGTATTTGGTTTTTAATGTCCTCTGTCCACCATACGGTTTGTTTTTTGGCATTGCTTTTTCTTGCTACACCACATACTTCTTTAGCTACGTTTATTATGTTTGTTTTAAAATTATTCCATAACTGCTCTACGTTTATGTGTTAAAAACTCATTGTACGAGGATCTGCGTTGGCGCGTGACATAAAATTCTGAAGGTGACTATTGACAATGTTCACATCTGAGAGGTGAGGAAGTAAATTTGTTGATTTATTGTTACTGTAAACATTTAATGATTTTAAGTTGTTCCACAGGCGCTTACGATCGCGCGTCTCATAAATATATATGTCGCAAATAAGCGCGCTTTTCACGGCAGATGGTAGAAGTAGTTAGATTACGTAATTGTTTATAATAATTCACTTAAGTACTGGTTTTTTTACGTTTGGCTTGCTTCAATGCATCGTCACGAAGTTTCATCATAAACAGAACATTTTCCGTCAACCAAGGAGTGCATCACGTTAATATATCAAAAACTGGGCGTAATTTCTATATGTGGCATTAGCTAGTACACAATAAAACAAGCTAATTCTATCTTATTCATCATAATAATTCTCATATGTAGTATTAATTTTTCTGAATTCTAAACTCTATCACAACATTCAAAATTTAGTACCACAAAGTACATAGTTAGCATTACCGATTTTAATTCTGTCTACAAAATCTTTTCTCCTAATTAAATTTTGGTGGAATCTATTAACTGTCTTTGATCATATGTATATAAAAGATATATCTGATTTTTTTTCTGGCACTACAGATAAGTCACAGATAGGTTGAGAGGCTACGAAATAGGACACAACATTTCAGATCGAATAGATTTCCGTTTGGAATTGATTCATATAATACATACATACATATTTTATGTATTTAATTTAACTGTGCAAACATCATAGCATAGGCAGTTTTCATAATAATTACACTTTTTGTTGAAGAAAGTGAGAGAGAACGAAAGCACGTGAGTGCACTTACTTCTGTATCTTAATATATGAGGCAGTCGTACTACGTGACAGATTCGGAGCATCGGTAGGACTTGAAGAGGATCTGCGGATTACCGGCACAGAGTGGTGATATTGGGCGCTCCTGGTGGGGTTCTACTTTTTTACGGTTTGGTTTGTTTTTGGTTTTGGGACAGGTGGTCCAATTCAAATTACGATGATCCAGATGATGAATGCGCAACTGTTTCCGCTGCTCCTGCTACTGCGGACTAAGCCAACAACGGTTTGCTATGCAAAGCGCATTGGAATCATTGGTGGAGAAAGATTTACCATACAGGCCCCTAAACCTAATCAAAAGAACTAACCTGTTTGAGTAAAACAAAATCAAGGTAGGAATAATACAATGTAATTAATAATAGGCGTAATAGGCCTTGCAGGCCGCAGTGTTAGAGATGCTAAAAGGCCGTCCTATGTTGATCAAAATCAATCAATCAATCAATGCTGCTACTGCATAATCGTCAATATCGGCATCACAATCAACGACTTCACAAAGTTCACAAAAGTTGCCACAAAAGAAAAACAGAAAAGGTCTGACTCTAGTAATTGATGGGTGGTCAAATATTCGACATGATTCAATAGTACACTAAATAACAGAAATAAAACCGTTTTATTGCAAATTACAAATAGCATACGATTTATTAAAACCTGTTTCTGGTAGTATTGCTATCGTCGAATCGAGTTCGATTTCAAGTGTCCCAGAAATATTGATTGGTATTAAAGAGAAATTCAAGCAGTGTGATTCCCGTTTTTGTCAGCAAGATGCGAAAAAAATAAATGATCTGATTCATTACCGGCTGTGTAGCGCAGTGCCTAGCGCGCTCGCTTCACAGTCTGGGGGTACCGGGTTCGAATCCGGTGCGTTCTTTCTGAATTTGGTTTTCTGTAGTTTCCCAAATTCCACGGCAAATGCGGAGAGATAACATCTTAAGTCGGTTTACAGCCGCAGGCGTAATAATAACTCATGGCCAGCCGATGCCCCCTGTAATTGGCGCAAGCTGCTGGGGGATGCTAAGGCATGAATTATTATTATTATTATTATAGGGAAGATTCTATGGTTACGCACAATATGGCCAATATTTTAGACCCCAGATTTTGCGTAAAGTCACTTACCAGTACAGACAAAAAACTTAGGCAAGAGTGACATCAATATGGAGAAGTAGCATAAACAACATGAAGAGTTGCAAGATGAAATACAAGAGGATCAATCGGAAGAAGATGAAGATGAGATGCCCATCTCAGTTTTTTCAGCACCAAATTCCAGGAATTTTTATGAAATATCTAAGCCGTCAGAAAATATTTAACCTATCTTTCCTTCTTTTCTCTATGCGCTTACTTACGTTTAAGTTTTAGGATTGCTTCCTCAAAGAAACTATCAGTTTTGTTCTTACAAATTTAAGATACATATTTTAAGAATCATTGTTTATTTTTTGATTTCTCTTATCAAATAAACATTTTTCAACAAACTTCGTTATTATCAATTTATTTTGAAGTAAAAAACATTTGTTTTACTAATAGGTTTAATACTTTTGGTATAAGGAATAAAACTTGGTATAAAACTACACCTTATAAAAGTAATAAAAAGAGCTGACTTAGATTGCTGGATTTAATACAGCATTGGACCCAACAGATAATAAGAAACACGATTATATCTACTAAAGTCAGTAATAATAATACATTGGAACTGATACTGACGAATCGATAGATAGGCGTAAAACGAATGAATAAATAATAGGCACGCAATCAACTCTTGAAGCATTAAGTATATATTTTATCTAAAATTAGTCCACTGCAGTATTACCAACGTAATACATTTGACAGACGTATATCGGGCGAATTAGATCATATTACGGGCCATAATTGAGATGCTACAAAAATACAAATTAATACTGGAACTCGAATAAAGGATTGAAATTCGGTTTGCAGACTTCTGAGTCGGATGTTGCGTGGGATATTGTCGGAATAGAATCTTCTATCCTTCGGTTACCGGAGCCCACAAAGCAGTTCGTTAGGGAGGCTTGCAAACTTACAATTTCTAAAAATTTGACATCCTATAAACCTCCTAAAAAATGCGAGTACATTAAAATCATTAAAAGTTTGCGAGAACAAAATTGTTTTTATTTGAAAGCTGACAATGGAAACAAGGTTATTATTTTACATAAAGAGGACTACTACGATAGGGTTAAAGACCTATTGAGTAGTGGTCTTTATAAATCGATTAGAAAAATCATTTACCGCAAATGATTATATAAGTAAACAATGTGTTTAAAGCATGCAACAACCTTGTTATTACCGACACTAGCCGTAATCTACATGTTTCCAACCTTGTTATCCCGAAGTTATACTGTTTAGCCAAAATTCACAAAGCTGGTAAATCGGTGAGGCCAATTGTGACGGTGATTGATGCACCGACTTCCAAGCTTTCCAAATGGTTGACCAATGAATTTAATAATTTGCTTATACAGCAACCCAGTTTTTCAGTCAAAAATTCATTAGAGAATTATTAAAGAAATTCCACATATTCAGTTGTTGGAGGGGGAAATATTAATTTTATTTGATGTTTGTTCACTTTTAGGAAGCGTACCGATTCCAGACACCTTGACATACCTGAAAGACTTGTTGATTCAAAATAATTTGAGCCAACAATGCGTCCAGGAATATATTTGCCTAACTGACATCTGTATGAAGCAGAATATTTTTCAATTCAACGGCAGTTTTTACAAGCAGCGGGAAAGGGCGGCAATGGGTAACTTCTTGTCACCTTTTTTAGCTAACGAGAAAATAATTGCGTAGGGTTTTTGTTAAGTTACGTGGATGACATTTTTGGAGTTTTTTGACACCAAAAAATGTAACAATTTTCTTAACAGTTTGAAACCATAGAATTCATATATAAAAAAAATATCTTATTATCCAGATAGTTTTTCCACTTGTTAGGTCAATGATAAC
>SMLS01069470.1:0-18570 GCA_004785975.1 Popillia japonica
GTCTTCTATCTAGCCATGCATCCTTTTGATCTGGTCGGCTACCATGGAATTTAGGTTTTTATTGAGGTTGTCTCTTTTTGGTCCGTCCAATTAAGGCTGGACCATCCGCCACATCGGGGCATGGTATAACGATTGCAAGTGGTCATCTATGGCCGGTGTCGTAAATTCTAGTGCGGACAATTAGCCACGACATGATAGTTTATTAGGAGATTGTTTTTCGATCTTTACTGGTCTAGAGCGTATTGTTTTGCTTGCACATTGGTACCTCACCTCCAGTAGGAAGTAGTGTTTTAGTGCGCACTAAGATCTGCAGCAGGAAGAGGCTTTGCCTAATAGGACTGAGTTACGATTAGCCTGCCACTGAGTTTGTTCAGAAAAAGGTTACTTAAGGACGGAACTTAAATCAGTTCTGTCTCTTGTTAGGGTAATAGATACAGCAGAAAGCTACATAGCAGCAGATTAAGAAGAAAGGATGTGGGAGTTTGAATTTGGAAATTCCAAGGAAGGAATAAGAACAGTTGGCAATAGTTCTCAAGAAGAAACCTTACCGCCTTAATGATTTTTTGAATCATGTTGTAGGCATAAGAAGCTTAATTTTTGTAAGTGCTTATTGCGGCTATCGCCTTTTACTGCGGTAGCTATACCGACAAAACAGTTCCACCTATTTTTTTAATACACATTTAATCAACGTGGTTACCCACATACTTACCAAACTTTGAATCCGCATACGTCTTTCGTGTTTGTAGCGTCGGCAATATACTAATGAACCACTCAAGGTAACGAACGCGAGAGCTATCATTTGTGTGCATTTCACGCAAAAACAACATCAAAAGATAAAATAAACGTTTCCTCTTCCAACCCCAAACACCATTTCGCCTCGTAGAATGGAAAATAATCGTGAAGCACGCAATTTCCACCGCTAGTATACCACCGACGGTGCGATTCAATAACTATCCACTCGTTATAACAATGCCGAAAACAAATGATCGCCCGCGACGGATTGCCCGATGTACGAGAAAACAAAGACCTAAACAAAAACGAAACAATTCTCACCTCCGAACAATATCCTTTAATTCACGTTATTCGTTTGTTTTTGTCACGCCCTCGTCGAGCTCCAGCTTGGTTGACTCCCTTCGTCTCGGCCTCAAACCCACATTCCCGCCTCAATGGAGATCCTTCGACATCATTTTATTTTCGGGGTAGGTATTCCTTCTCTTCGTCTGGCGATAAGACAAAAGACAATCGAAACATAGCTGTCGCCGAGAACAAAAGAATTGAAAATCGTTTGTCTCCAGTGCTGTGGAACGCTCCCTAACAATCGAACACCAAATAATTAATGTCATTAGGAAGGGTTGAGCCTCGAATATGTGTGTAAAGCGGATGAATAGTTGCTAGGGATTACGAAAGGATGGGAGCAAAAATGAGGCGAGAATTTGGAAATAGGTTTCAAAGTTAGAAAGCGGATTATGCTATTTTGGAGGGTTCTACGTAAGAAGTTTTTGTAATAAGATTTTCTTTGGTAAGTCCTTTATTGTTAAAATATGAGGAAGTAACAAAATACGTGATTAATAGCAAGTTGTGATAAAATTATGTCGTGAACTGGAAACATGGAAGCTTAATGTAAAATAATGTAAGAGTTAGCTGATTTTAGGAAAGTGACATTCATAGCAAGAATATTTTATAAGTGGAATTAATAATTTTCACTGAAGTGTGAACATGTTAATCCTTTAACGCAACAAATTATTGTTGTATGTTTTTAGGAGTGCCTTTATATGTAAAGCCGTCTGCTGGATCTCGGTGGCTACAGTTGCAACCACAAAACCAAAAATCTATTACGCAAGATGCGTATTATAATGGGCGTATATTGGGTTGCTTGGAAAGGAATTTCGAATTAAATGTTCAAATTATACAGCGTTAGTAAAAAGTCCCGGAACGGTCGAATAACTTTGTTATTTGAAAATTATGATTTCTGAAATTTGGTATGGGGGTATAGATAATATAAATGCATTTTATGCAATACAGTTTATATTTTTTTCCTTCCGGTTTAATCGGCAATAGGTCCAACTTTTTTTTTAACGGAACGCCCAGATTTTTTTAACACTTTTGAATGCAAAATAAAAACTACGTTTAGGAAGTATTAAGATGTTTATTTTTATTCACAAGAAAACTTAAAAAATTAAAAAAGTGTCCTAATACAGAAAAAACAAGGTACCTTTGAAAAAAGTTGTTGTTTAGTGTTTGCATTCTTTTTGCCGTCACATTTGACAATTTTAAAAGCGTTTTAACTTTTGCATCGCTATAAATTTACTTATTTGGACATTGACACATTTGAAAATGGCAGTAAAACTTACTGAATCAGAACGAATTGAGATATTAATGATGCGTGGGGTACGGTGATCGTCAACGTTCTTTTGAAGAGGTTCGTATTTTGTTTAATACTGTTTATCCGGATCATCACATTAGTAAAAGTACGGTATGCCGAACAATTCAAAAGTTTGAAGTCTTTCGTCAGGTGAAGGATTTGCCTAGAAGGGGACGTCCATTAACAGCAACAGATGAAGAAACTAGTTTGAATGTGTTACTTACAGTGGAAGAAAATCATCACGTGTCCGCAACAGAATTAGGTCAAATTCATGAGATCTCTCAAAAATCTGCTCATAAGATTCCTAAATCAGCAATAATGAAAGCCTATAAAATGTATCCCGTCCATGAGTTAACTGAAGATGATCCAGATCGTAGACTACATTTTTGCGAAACAATGACGGAATTGATCGAGCAGCAGCCTAATGTTTTAGATCACATCATTTTTTCAGATGAGGCAACGTTTTGTCTCAACGGCACTGTGAACAGACATAATTGTCGCTACTGGTCAATTGAAAATCCGCATTGGATTGAAGAAGTCCATACACAGCGTCCTCAAAAGAAGAATGTCTGGGCTGGTCTTGTTGGAAACAACATCATAGGACCATTTTTTATAAGAGAAAATTTAACTGGCAACGTCTACTTAAATTTATTGCGAAATGAGGTTGTTCCAGCACTTGCGGCCCTCTTTCCAAATGCAAACATAGGTGATCACCCTAATGCACATTTTTGGTTTCAACAAGATGGAGCTCCCCCCCATTTTGCCCATAATGTCCGCGATTATTTGAATGAAATTTTTTCGGAACGTTGGATCGGACGTAGAGGAGCAATCGAATGGCCAGCACGTTCGTCAGATCTCTCGCCATTAGATTTTTTCTTTTGGGGTCACTTGAAATGTCAAGTGTACAAAAATCGTCCCCATAATCTCGAACAATTGGAAGAGAGAATAGTTCAAGAAGCCAATCGCATCACTTCAGAACAAATACAAAATTCAATAAGAAATTTTACTGACCGTTTACATTTTTGTCAAATTGTAAATGGAGAGCATTTTGAACAATTATTGTAATCGCAACCTGAATAGACAGGTATCTTGATTTTTCTGTATTAGGACACTTTTTAATTTTTTAACTGTTTTCTTGTGAATAAAAATAAACATCTTCCTGAACGTAGTTTTTTATTTTGCATTCAAAAGTGTTAAAAAAATCTGGGCGTTCCGTTTAAAAAAAAAAGTTGGACGTATTTCGGATTAAACCGGAAGTGAAAAAAATATAAACTGTATTGTCTAAAATGCATTTATATTAACTATACCCCCATACCAAATTTCAGAAATCATAATTTTCAAATAACAAAGTTATTCGACAGTTCCGGGACTTTTTCCTAACACTGTATATTGTCCGTTCTGGTCCAATACCTTTTGACAGCTTTCTGACAGCAAACATTTAGTTTTTGGCTGGTTAAAACCTGATCCAATTGTTGTTGAAGTAAAAGGTATTACTGTCTAAAACCCAGAACTTAGATCTGGAGAATATGGTGGGTGTGGTAGTATATCCCATTCAAACTGTAAAAGCTTTTGGCGAATTACCAAACTTGTAGGTATGAGGTCTTGCATTATCTTGGTGGAACACTACATCTTTTCTGTTGAACAGTTCTGGCCTTTTCTATTTAAATGAATCATTCAGTTCGACCACTTGATGAAATTTTGCTCCGTCATCTCTTGCGTTTGACATTATTATAGACAGCTCATTCTTCGTCCCCAGTGATGATGTGCCTCAAAAATGCATCATTTTCTTGGAAACACACCTAAATTTTGTTCTGTTGTTCAGAACAGTTGAATTCAATAAATTTAACCTCTCAGCAATTTTGAGTTGTTATTCGATGGTTTGTATCAATTTGTGGCATCGTTATCAGCTTCTACTGGACACCGAACCTTGTGTATATTCAAGATCAAGATTGGTCTGATAAAAATTTTGCTATCCAATTCTGGCAATTGCGTACTGTCAATACATCTTCTCCATATACGTCGGCTAATTTTGTTCTTGCTTTAGCATTTTCATCCTCTCGATAGTATGTATATACTATACAGGGTGTGTCGGTCAAACAAATTTTTTAAATGAACGTGGAAGCCAAGAAAATGGGCCGGGGGCATTGGCAAGGTCACCGTTGCATTCCAATATCCAAAGCATTTCAGATAAATAGAAGAGGTGGAAGTGCGAAATCAGTGGCAACTACCGAGAATGTCGAACGCGTACGAATTGGGGGGAGAAGAAGCCCTGGGAATTTCAGATAGTTTTCAGCGGTTTGAAGTTGTTCAGTCTTTGAAGGAAAGGGATTTCGCTGATCGACAGCGGTTTGGTGTTTTTGGAAATGACTGAGGGCAACAAAGAACTTCTTGCAAGCTTCTGGATGAGCGACGAGGCGCATTTTTACCTTTCCGGTTTTGTCAACAAGCTAACCCTAAAAAACTCTCCATTCGGCCAAGGTTATTGTTCGGTGTACACTGTCTTCGACGAGAGTCATAGGCCCATATTTGTTTAGAACAATAATTCACTATCACCCACAGGACATCAAACACTTGGACAATTGCCAAAGTGTTTGGTGTCCTGTGGGTGATAGTGAACTAGTGTTTTCCAAGAACGACTCAGTAGACTTGAACAATTGAAAGCGAGAATCCGACAACAAATCGATAGAATCCCCCAACAGATGCTTCGTAATGTAATGGACAATTTTGGACAACGCATTCACCAATGCATCAATGGAGATAGACGACATCTATCATCTAGAATCTAGCATAATATTATTTTAAAACAATGATTTACTTTAAAAACATGAATAATCGTTTTTTACTTTAAAAATGCAGATTTGACTGTCGGATCAGCGGACTGCCGCTAAGGGTGTAACGATGTACACATATCACATATTGGTTTATGAAGATTTTCCAATATTGTCTATTCACTGCAGGTTTTTTGTCATGTTTTTGCTCTCTATGCCTCTGTGGCTTTTCCCCACCTCTCGGTTCCATGCCTATCTTCCTCTTCCGTTCTTCCTCCTCATTCATGATTTGGCCTTCCATATTCTTCTTACTTGGGATTTTCTCTCCAGTTTTTGGAAATGTCCCCACCAGGCAAGTTGTCTTTTTCCGATCAAATCTAAAATCTGTTCCACATATGTTCAGGTTGTCTTTTATGGTCAGACGCTACATTTCTAGTAGGTACCTCATTTCAGTTGCATGCACTTTTCTCTTCCTTAGTTAGGTCTCAAGCCATCAACAAGAATTGGTTGGTAAATCGTTTTGAAGACCATCATTCAAACTTCTATTCATGGCATAATTCATTTTGTTGGGTTTTCTATCCAGTTATTTATCTCTCTCTGCTTTGCGTTTTCCAGTTTCGTATATAGTGACTCAATATCATGATATTGGTAGAATCAAACTTGTTCAATTTCTGTTTCTTTTATCATTATGTTCATTATTTGTTTCTCTTTAGTGATTGCCATAACCTTAGTTTTATTTTTGTTTATTGATAATTCATATTTTCTAGTCGATTATTCCATATATCTAGATTCTATTGCAAGTTCCTCTCGTTTCAGTTTTATTTGTTTTTCAAGATTTTCTACAATCTCATCCGAATAGAATGTGAACAGCAGAGAGTTTAGGCCATCATCTTCTCAATAGTAAAAACGTAAAATATACCTTTTAGTCTGTGTATGAATTGCCTGCATCCAATAAGACTAGAAACTCTAAACATGCTCGTTCCTGCTTTGCTCTGCATTCATCCAACATAGCTGTACATGAAAATAAATTCTTTAAATTTGAACATTTATTTCATCAATTTAGAAGCTTTACATTGAATTTTGTTATTACAAAAGTTCCCACCGTATTCGAAGTAAACGCAATTTTACAATTATTCTAAAAATATTCCCCCGTGGTAAATTTCAAAATTGAAGCACTCTATATCTTGATTAAGGACATAAATCAATCTATCGCGAAAGCACACAAAAAAGCTCATCGACATTATCGAATAACGCTTCCCTAACATTAATAATTCATTGTCTCCACGACTGCGGCAAACTTTCCCCAAACAACCCCTCGTTCAGGGACGAAATAAGCATACAGCCCATCGTTTCCACACCCACCCACTAAACGCTAAATGTGTAGCAGGTTATAATACCATCCCATGGGACACATGCCATCTCGTTGAAGATCATTTTTTTAGGTAAGAGTAATGATTCATGCATGTCATGCATTCAAATAATTTTTATCATAACTTAAATGAAATTACTCCCTATCTTTGGTAAAGGAGATGTGCAATTAATAGAGGTATAATACTTTGTAAACGACGACGAAATCAATAAAAAAATATGAAAAAACGTTTGCCTTTTAAATATGTTAAATAGGTATCACCTTAATCGAGAGGTTCCCTTATAATCTGCCGAAGGATCTGCCGTAAAGCAAATGTATTCCGAGGAAAACATGTTTTTTAAAGGAGTTGTAATGAAGAACTTTTTTGGGAAAGTAATAAAAGATTTTTGATAAAAAGTTCTTGAAATATCTTTTTAAAGGGTTCTCATGAAAGATCTTTTAGGAAAGATTGCTTTAGAAATGTTTTACTTTTAGTGGAAAATTGGTTAGAAACGGGTTCTTAAAGATACCCCTAAGGGTTTTATTTACAAATGTATTAATGCGATATTAATACAGTTTAGACTTTTATTTAGGGATATCTCACACCTAATTTTTTTTTAGATATTCTTATGTAGTTTTTTGACAGCTATATAAAAATATTATACAATTCTCAAGTGTAGTGGTAGAATAAACATTTCTGTTTCGGCTGATTTTTATATTTTGCAATTACTTAGCCTAAGCAAATATTTGCCCATTTGTTTGTATTATCGTTGCCAATAATTACATAGTGTTCCCAACTGGAAATTTTCAATTACGTGCATTTACTTGAGTGTCTATGTATTAATAAAAGTTATATTGCCAATGTAGTCTTAACAAATTAAATGTAGCCGTGTATTGCACCTCTTGAATATGACTAAGATATTGACTTTTTTGCTTCTATATTTCCTTTTGGTTCATTTCATTATCTTGTTGTATGCTGTATGCATGGTTGATCAGCTGTTATCTACAAGTGACTTTGTTTCTTTTGTAGTGGCGACAAACTTTTAATATCGTTGGATTTGCAGTGCTTCAGAAATGTATGTTGGTAAGAAACATGCAGTTTCTTATTTTCAAATTTAGACGACCTGACTCACAAATCTAAAATTTTGTGTTACTTGGTCTAGGCTACCGTCTTTGTTGGACAATTGGTACATAGAACGTTTACGAGTATTTATAAATTTGATAACTCAATCATATTGTTGGAGAACCTTCATATTTTTTCTGGAATGCAAGTCATACACTTAATGGGCATTGGAATTTGTGATTTGGGACAACTGTATAGGTATTATTCAATCAATCGCAGCATTTTTTGCTTGAAGAAGTGAGAAACTATAAAAGAATTGGAAGGTCAAAATTTTCTGACAATTTTCTGCCGGTTAGTGCTCTACAGGTGTGGGAGGGGAGTGAGTAAACCAGTAAGTCGATGAATAAGCGAGGTGCTCTCCACGTGGACTGGTGCGACAATCATAGGCAAACAGACTATCAGAATCAGAACATCTTGTGGGCACCACTCAAGGCCGCCGTTGTTCTTTTTTGATGTGAAGCCTGAACTGCTTAACAGGCTGACGCTTTCGGCGTACACTGTATAGGTTATACCCATGATATTGTGATAATAGCAAAACAAGTATACAAACAAGTCTTAGAATGACTAGTGAATTGTGTCGATTGGTGGGGCTGAGCATCAACTCAGCAAAAACCACGATCGTAACTTTCACTAGGAAGACAAAGCTTTCGGCGTTGATAGACATCCTCCTAGATGTGACAGTGATCGAGTGTAAAACAGTAGTCGGATACCTAGGAATAACACTTCTGTGGAACAAGCATATTCAATTGACAAAGAATAAGGCAACAAGACCCTTAATTATTATACTGCAATTATACTGCAGTGGCTGTTCATCAGCCAGTATGGGGCGATACCCTGGTTCCCAAAAGTTGCACAAGTAACAATCAAGAATATCTTGAAAAGCTACAATGGCTGGCATATGTGTGCATTACTGGCACCATCAGAACATGCCCAACCGTAGTCTTGGAGGTCATTCTAGATATCGCGCCCCTAGAGGGCATTGTACCAATTAACCAGAGCGGGGATTGGGGGATTTAAAATCCCATCCCAGAGAGCTGAGTCATCTCTGGTGGGACTCTCGGCATTTTGCAGTCTACCGCAGGACAAAATGGCTAGGAAATCTACCTTCGAGAAGAACTTTCTCACGAAGCTAAGCAACAAACGAGAAGATATATCTCATGTAGGGGGGCACAACAGATCATTGATTCGCAGTGCATCATCACCCTCAATTGAAATTCTAATTGTAATTTTAGTAGTTTGAATATCACTCTATCACTACATTCCTTACCAATTTAGTTGGTACTGAGCTTCTTAATTATAGTTTTCTACAAAATTTTCTAGAGTTATATTGTTGCTAGCTGAGAAATTTGGTCATTTCTTGTCACGTCATGGAATTAGGCCCACTACACACCTTTTTTAAAAGCTTTGTTAGACTATCTAATTTAGGAAACAATATTGTCGCTACCGCCAATTATATTCTCCAAGTAGTTGTCATTGCAGGTAATGTAACACTTTTTGTAGATTAAAAGCGAGTCAATGAACAGGTTTTGTTAAGGCCAGATTTGAGGTGAAGTTCCAAAAATTGGTCAATAAACTGATGAATGAAAAATTATTTTTATCAAATGAGGTGTGAAGGATAATCCACATTGGTCTTATTTTCTTTACGAATTATTTGGAGACGTATCTGAAGTAGTCAACATCATGAATTCCACGTTTTTTCCATGTCTAGAAAGTATTGGAAATCAAGCAAACCATAACCTAGCAAATATGGAAGATTTCAGATTTATTTTTCTATAATTTGGCTCTCGCGTAGCATATTCCACAGCAAGGGCGATAGAACCCACCGCCCAACTGCGCCGTTATTCTGCGGCTTCCTAACATCGCTTGTGTCCACCAAATTGTGAAAAGCGCCAGACCCCTACGCGCCATAGCTCTTGCTATCGAATCAAAGGAGGTGTTGTCAAAGGGACTCTCTACGTCGACAAAGGCACATAGCGCTATTTCTTTGTTAACAAAGGCTCAATCTGCCCAGTAAGATTGTGCAGGGCTGTTTCTGTAGATTTGCCCATTTGGTAGGCAAACTGGTATCTGTGGAGGGGTTTGTTTACTAGATACTCCCTCCTGATGTGGGCGTCAATAATCTTTTC
The DNA here is from genome assembly GCA_004785975.1 of Popillia japonica. Taxonomy (NCBI): domain Eukaryota; kingdom Metazoa; phylum Arthropoda; class Insecta; order Coleoptera; family Scarabaeidae; genus Popillia; species Popillia japonica. The sequence goes on from SMLS01069470.1 coordinate 9,728, forward strand.
CTACATTTTTAGAATGAATGATGAAAGGCTTATGGGGCGATAGGATTTAGGCAAATTCGCTGGCCTGTTGCCTGCCTTTGGTATGAATACCACCCTAACGCCTCTCCACACCTGTGGAATGTACCGATGAGCAAAGCTTGCTCTAAAAAGTTTGGTCAAATTAGGTAGTAGCATCTCCGAACCCTGCTGCATCAGGACTGAGAAATGCCATCTTCTCCTGGAGATTTGTAGGGTTTGAATGCGCTGATTGCCCATTTTACCCTCTGATATGTGAAGATTTTTCTCGAGAGACTCAGATCCTGACCGCGAGATCTTACAGCTACCTCTCTTAGTCATCCTAGGTCTCCCCGGTCTTGTATCTCCACAGCGCTAGGAAAGTGCGTCTGAACTAAGGCGGTTAGACTTTCCTTAATGTTGTTAGCGTAGCTTCCGTCCTCTTTCTGTTGCAGCCCTATTCCGTTTGAGTGGTCTTTCGAGACCTTTTCGACCTTTTGGAGTCGCATCGCTGGAGTGAGTTCCTCAACTCCTTCGCAGAAGCTTCTCCAGGTTTTCCTCTTGACGGTGGACAATACCTTCTTCTGTGACCTCTGTTACTGACCAGTTATGTTACTTATTAACTATGAGACTCTGAGTCATAGCGGAAGTCTTTTCCGGAGATTTCAAGTCAATGTTGGTTTTTATTCACAGACTAATAATAAGAAAAGGAACAGTTTAGCAGCAACATTATGCAGGTCTACGTTTTCATATTCAATTTCTTAGAGGGTTATGCCAAAACTTGCACTCTGCTCTGAAAAACAATCACTCAAACTTTTGCAGACCTTGAGACGAGTCTACCACTCAAAAATCTCTCCCCAGTTTAGGAAACGTGTTTAGCGTGTATTTCAAGCACTGCGGTTCCCGTTAGTTGTTGATAAGGTTCGACAACCTAAAAAATAGTGGAAACTGCAACTACGGTACACAAACTTTTAATCTCTCGTGTGGGTGATTTCTTTAGTTCGTCTTTATAAATGCCGCATTAATTAATGCCGACGTTAGATGTAACACAAACTTAACTTCACTTGCTTGTATACGGTAAACAAGAACTTTCTCGAAGCTTCTATCAGCGGCTAGTTGCACTTTGCTAAACCGGATACTCACATAAGATTAGATGAAGTGAATATGTAGGATCAAGTAACCGCACTGAAAGTTAAGCCTTGAGTATTATTACTACAACTTTCGAATAGGATACAGATTTATGCCACAATATTGTTTCATATCAGTTAGCGTTTGGAGATAGCAACATTTATGTCTATTTATAGACAAGAAGGAGCACAGAAAAGTAGTAGTAACCGACAGTAATACGGCTTTATCACACACTTCTTACTTTTAGATTCAATACCTCTCTACACTCCCTACTATAAGAGGATATAATAGTTTAAGGTACGCTACGTAAGTGCACTTACTTTAGTCTAAAATTTAAACCCGCACATCATCGTTGCAAACTTTCCTTTCCTCATTTAAAGTGAATGTACCTGCGAAGTATTATATACCTGTCATACTCCCAACGACCATAAAAAGAGAACCTTTATTACTGTGACGCTTAGTCCTATTTATTACGGCACCGCGGCGGAGAAATTAAACCATTACCGTAATACTGAAAATGGAAAAAAATAAAAGTGTACGAAGAAGAATCCCAACGTAAGTAGAAGAAGAAGCAGCTCAAGGGAGGCGTCAGAGCAAGGAACATTCCTTTTATTATTAGTTTATATGAGGAAACATTAGAAGTGTAAATGGCTTCGCGTCTGTCGTAAAGATAAATCCGAAAGCCGGCGGTCATATTTCAAGTAAATAGACCACACAACACTCGCATTCAGTCGTATTTCTTTAAAATAAAATTTCTCAGTTGGTGCCAGGTTAATTGTACGGCTGCTGATCTTTAAAATGTCGCAGGCGAAAGTTACGGACAAGATAAACTAGAAGGGTACGGTATGAAAAAAGCATAGAAGCTGTAAGCGATTAAAGGTGGTGTTCCGCAGCCTCGAGAATGTATGAAAGAATGTATAGCACGAGATACACGTGAAAGATTTAATAGGTTGAATAAGTTTGTTCGTATTTTCTAGAGTTTTCTAATTTCTTGTTTGTTCGAGGTTAATCTTTAAAATAAATTAATTTGTCGGTTAATGTTTTTTGCTAGTTATTATTTACTGAAGTCATTTAATAAATGAAGTCGTTCCTCGCTAACCATTTATTATTTAGCTAGATGAGATGCTGGCTGTTAATATTTATGACCCCTGTTATGAGGAAACAGAGAAAAGTCCAACGACAAATTTTCGTTGAAGTAAGTTCTTCACAGAGTAATGTCTTTAACTTCCATTTTACACCGAGAGTTCTTTCGAGGAAGAATGTTATTTTAGATGTGCTAGATAAGCCATTTCTCATCAGTATTAATGGATTTAACCTCCTCGATTGTTAGTATTAGGTGTAATTCATTAACGCATTTGAGCGTGTATTGTTTAACGATCTAAGTCAATATTGGTTGAAATTCTTGGCGTAGTGCCCCTACGTGGAACTTTTGTCAACCTTTTTGTAAACTTTTTACAACTAAATATATTCAGCTTAAATCAATTTCTAACAACGTAAATCGACTACAATCATCTATAACCAAGTTTAGTCTACTTATTACGATTCTTTTCTTAACCTTGGGGAGCAGATGTGGAGATAGCGTGTTTCTGGTGCGTATGACATGCGACAATGTCCGTCTAGTTCGGTAACGTGTCCTGGTAATCCAGGGATCTGCAAAATCTTCGAGCTTCAAGGTCACGTCCACACTAACGTTTGATTTTTTTTTACCTTTTCTAAGTGTACCTGTTGCTGGGGCTGCTTTGGTCGTTAGGCAGTATCTTAGTGACCAAGAAAACGAAACCATCTACGAGGCAATGACTTGGTCACCCTAGAATATGGATTTAAATGTAATCAAGCATCTCTGAAATTACCTGGACTCGCTAGATGGCGTACTGCGCTGAGTCTGTCATTTGACACCACGTTGTTATTGTAACATGAAGGGTTAATTAACTAATAAATACAAGTTGTTCCCGTATGCAAACCAACGACTTTTAACCACAGAGTAGCATGAAGAAAAGAAACAGGTAGGGTTCAAATATATATACAGTTATTCACATAACCAAAATAAAAGAAATTCTTATTCGTACACAAGTGAAAGAAATCAAATGAATTGTCTACAAATTGCACAAATAATGAAACAGGGGGTTTACAGAACAGAATGCTGGAGCAACAGATATATATATACAGTGTGGAACAGCCAAATGGAATAAATTCGATAACAAATAAATGCGGGTGTATTGGGAAAAACGTTTGGAAACGTCGATTTGTATTTTTAAATGCGCATTTAAAAAAAAAAAAAAATTATACAGGGTGTGGTCATGTGACTGGCCAATATCAACTTTCTTATTTTAAATGGAAACCCCTGCATATTATTTATTTTTTGGGTTCTTCGGAAAATTCTAGACATAATTCATGTACAATGTCCCATACCTATCTTCAACTGTTTCGGAAATATTAAGTGTTTTCAGATTTATCACGAAAATTAACATTAAAAAAAGAAAATTATTTTATTTCACAAATTCGCTACATTACACTAAAAACCTAATAAGTAATACTGATTATTTTTTAATAATGTAAAAAAAAAACAAAAAGCATTAATGTCAATGTAGTAAATGTTCAAAATGCTCGCCGCGAACGTCTTGGCAACATGCTAATCTGGTATAGAAATGTCTTCTAACATTACTCAACATCTCAGGCGTGACTGATCTAATCGCAAGCGTGATTCGTCTTTTTAAGTCATCTAAGTTGAGGGGTTTAGTTTTGTATACAAGACTTTTGACATATCCCCACAAAAAGTAGTCTAATGGCGTCAGATCAGGAGATCGTGCTGGCCATTCTATCGATCCGCGCCTCCTTATCCACCGATTTGGAAGAATTTGGTTCAGGTACTGCCGGACATTGATTTGGAAATGGGGCGGTGCTCCATCTTGCTGAAACCATACTGTATTGGCAGGAACTAGCGGGTTTGCTGGATTAGGATATAAGTTTGCGAAAGTTGGTACGACATTATTTTGGAGCAGTTCTAAATATTTATCTCCATTCAAGTTACCATCAATAAAAAAGGGACCTACGATGTGATTTCCAACAATTCCTGCCCAAACATTAACTATTTCAGGATATTGCGTATGTTACTCTCTCATCCAGTAAGGATTCTCAGTAGAGAGAATAGCGGCAATTTTGACGATTAACATGGCCGAGAAGTGTAAATGTGCTCTCATCAGAAAATAAAATATCTTCTAATTGGATCACATTGTTATCTAACATTGCCATCATCTGTTCACAAAAATACGTTCTCCTATCGAAATCGTCTTCCATGAGCTCCTGAGTTGGCATCATTTTATAGGGATGCATTTTACTTTCCTTTAATACTCGAAAAATTGATGTGTGGCTAACGTTGAACAGTGGGGCTGCTTTTCGACCAGAATTATGTGGGTTTCCTTGAAACTCAAGCATAATATCCAATTTCGTATCATCACTTACTGCATTGGCAGCTACTTTTTTAATATGTCTTACATGACCAAGCTTGTTTTTCTATTTTGCTAATTGTTCCTTGGGATACAGGCGGCAAATTTGGAAATTTCTCGTGAAATAAGCGAGAAACTTCCATTTGTGTCCGTGTGTTATCTCCATAACCAATCATTTGTAGAATGGTTATTTTGTGCATTTCTATTAAATGAACCATTTTTCTGATATTATTACGTACAGTTAACGAAATTCAAACGACAATAGCACTGACACTGATCACTACTGTCATGCAGGCAGACAACATGTTGCTAAGGCTATGAGTTTTTACGAAAATAAACAAAACGGTCTTTGTATTTTTTTAATTTCATATCAGTAAAAAGGAACGCAGCAATAGTTTTTGCTTACTTTATCAATATTAAGAGCTAAATGGAAAATAGATTTTTAGTGTAATGTAGCGAATTTGTGAAATAAAATAATTTTCTTTTTTTGAATGTTAATTTTGGTAATAAATCTGAAAACACTTAATATTTCCGAAACAGTTGAAGATAGGTATGGCACATTGTACATGAATTATGTCTAGAATTTTCCGAAGAACCCAAAAAATAAATAATATGCGAGGTTTCCATTTAAAATAAGAAAGTTGATATTGGCCACTGTCACATGACACACCCTGTATATATTTTTTTTTAATGCGCATTTAAAAATACAAATCGACGTGTCCAAGCGTTTTTCCCAATACACTCTCATTTATTTGTTATCGAATTTACTCCATTTGGCTGTTCCACACTTTATGCATATATTTACAAAAGTGGTACGATGAGTTTATATACAATAAAAAAGACAAGCAATGCTTACGTACGGTACGAGACAGGTGTCCAGGTAAATGTCTATAAATAGGTGAAAATTAACCTGTTAAATATTAACTATGTTGATAGTCAGATATGGGCCAATGGTGTGTTGTGAGGATCAACAAACTTGACACCTCACCGGAGGGAAACACAGAGGCCAACGAGCTTGGCCCACTCTGTGTGTGGATCGGTGGTGGTTTCGTAGAGGCCAACGGCATTTCGGCCTACTCTGCGAAAGGACGGTGGTGCTTCTGAAGAGGCCAACTGGATCGGCCCACTCTTCAGAATACTCAGGGTTATATGGGGCCAACAACTTCGGCTCACCCAACGGTCAGGATGTGCTGGCCAACTGAATCGGCACCGGCAGTCAGGAAGAAAAGGGAAGAGAGTTGGCAAGTAAGCGAGTTCTAACAGCAAAATGCGGCCTCTATATACCCTGGCCAGTACCTTTTTTTGGCATGACGCTACGAGCAAAAACATGGTTAAAATATTATTTACATATATCTATCCTAGTTCAAGAAAACAATTCAAAAATAAATATAAATTCGGTAAAAATAAACGGAAATAACTTCTAAAAAATTGTTTCTCTTGCGACGAACGCCGGAGTTCGTTACAAGACACCACAAGTTACACTAGGCTAGGTCCTTGGTCAACTTCAAACTATTACTGCTCTTTTCTGTCTCACCAGTTCTTCTCTTTTTTTTGTATTCCGCATGATGGTCTCAATCAATTCATGAACGCTTTTTTATTTGGATGCTGCTTTCATCATTAATGGTATCGTAGTCTCCAGTGTTATCATTGTCCCTGTGAAATTCTTCCGTCTTTGTTCCATCCATATTATTATTATTATTATTATTATCTTCCAAATTTGAACAGAGTGTGTTCTGCAGAGTCAATCACACCGCAATATTCATTATCCTTGAGTTAAATATTCATCAAGTTACGGTGTTTGCAGTCCCTTCACTTCTTCACATCCTTTATTAGCATTATCGTTCAAGCATCTTTCTGTACGTTTGTTTCAGGATTGCCAGTTGTCATACCGGAGCGCCATATAAAAGGATATTATGTATAGCCCCACTTAGTATCGCTCTTTTATTACTGCTGTGCCCTTTTATATTGGGCATAATTCCACCTAGGCTGGCCACTTTCTTCCTTGCCTTAGCCGTCACTTTCATAATGAGTGGTCCCAAAGACCCTTCTGCGGAATTAGTAGAGTGGCAGGAAAAGAGGCAGCACATCAGGCATGTTTTGAGGTTTTCCGCCCGAGAGCCACTAATGGCGTTCTTCCCTCGGGATGCTCAGCGGCAGCAAACACGATATTCCTACAGCAGAAACAAGTGATAATGGGAAATAACTCTAGAACAAGCTGTACAAGGATATTTAAGGACCTTAATACATTTACCCGGTTATCCTGCTACATTCTTTTATGCCTTGTATACATCCATAATTGCAATGACTTTCTTACCTACAGCGATGTCCATCACTATAACACGCGTAACCAAGACTTAGGTCAACAGAGTAATGACCAATACCAATTGCATAACTCTAAAGCTGTACAACCATCTTTCTTCAGTTTTTGCCTTCCGTTTCCATCGAGAACTTGCAGGGATTTTATGTGATGGGTACTGCAAGCCTAATGTGATTCGTAACAGAACTCATTGTACGAATAAGTTTGTTAGTTGATAGAGTTATCAATAGTACTTTTATATTCTAAACGAACAACTGTCCTAAATAGATTTCAAACTACATCTTGCTGCATCTATTGTTAGATTTTACTTCTCTTCCATTTTATCGAATAAAATTCAACGTTGTTTATTGTTATGACATCTCGTAATTTACTTTACCACCTCGACGGATTTGAATCTAATAATTCCGATTCAGGTCGCGAACGGACAAGACGGTAAAGCATTGTAACACCCTAGTCGATACGCGATTGATTATACAGTGAGAGGGCGAACAAGTTCTTCGGTTCCTCGAATTGTATATCCCACGGCGATTCTACGGGGGTGGCGTCGACTATAAAACCTAAGACCCCACAAACATTCGGATTCAACCCATCAGAAGTGGGTAGAGTCGACGAAAGAATACCGGCGAGAAGGGTTATCGGTCCCCGGAAGTGGGTCGGTACCTCGCCGTGCTCACCCGGAAACACCCGGAATCTGAGCCCTTCCGTAATCTCCCCGGAGACGTGTTAAGCGTTCGACATGACGGGCGGTGTAAACGCAACAACAGGAACAGAACCACCTTTCGCCAACGCAAATTCCATCTCTACCTTTAAGATGTCGTGCCGTAATGGTCGCGGTGCAGATCGGCGGTTGTTCCGACAGGGGAGGTAAGGGAGTGCAGTATGCGAAGTAACGAACGAGGAATCCAGGGCAGTCGTGGCGAGGAACGACAGGGATGAAAAGCCCAGTGGAGCGAGCGGTAGGTGCTAACTTTCGCCGAACAGGTTTTCGATAAAAGTTGTCAAACTAACCGAGCTTTCGACGAAGAGTACGAAAGAAGATTGAACGTCTTGTTTTTAGTTCTGTTGTCTTTTAAAATTCCGCCGAAATAAGATAAATCTAAAGATTTCACAAACATTTTGGAATAGTCGATGCATGTACTCCATATGCATCGATTTTAGATTGAAATTTTGCGGTGATTACATTGAAAATCAGGTCACATGTATACATACATAGATATGTATGTACGTATGTATGTGCCAGTACTGTGGCATTATTTTCATGTTTCATCGTCAACGCTGCTTGTGTTTCATTATTTCGAACTTCAGTAATAAAACAGTGTTTTAATGGAGGAAAAGCGGGCGTAAGCCATGTAGTAATGTGTCCGTAATTACAGGTAGTACGTTGCGTTATATGTAGATGCTTACCCAACTGACGGTCTCCAGCATTTGGGGATATGATTAAATATTGACGGCGCACAACATTGATCAACGAAAATAATTTGTCGATTCGTCGTTCATTTAATGACGCAGCCCCCCGTTTTAGTTTATTCGCCAGTAAATTATTCGAAATTAACAATTCTGCGAATGAACATTTACAACAAAGCTCGTGTGTAAACGACTATAATATAATGGGCAATATACGCATTTATCCTTTATAGCCGGCGGAATTGAAACTGAAGCTTTGATCTGGGTATTAGCACAACAAGGATGGAATGTTTATTACGCTGCATTGACACAATGCGTATGTTTTTATTGTTAATACTATAATAATTGCGATTTTTTCCTCGTAGTTGTATTACTGAGTCAACAGAATTATATACTTTTTTATTGTTTCGCTATGCACTGAGGCTGGTTTCCTTTCTTATTTATACGTACTTCCTATAGGTACATACCATCGATTTTCGCGTTAATGGCCAGTGTGAATAAAAACTAAGCTTTGCTTTTAGTATGAGGTATAAGCTTAAGCTTTTACTAGGTAGATT